>JAYJMB010000489.1:0-17941 GCA_036873735.1 Pouteria campechiana
TAAGAGAGTAAATATTCATGTAAAATTCAAATATGATCTCTTACTTTGTGAATCCTTATTTCCTTTCTTGTTAGCTAAACCTAAGGCCCCATTACAAGCTTAGAAAAGACCTATTGATCCAAATGAATAGAGTTACCTACATTAGTGAGAGGGATTATGAAAAGCAAGCTTATGGGTGTTTGTGAAGATCATGAGAATCATTGGTTTGCACATTGTTGACTAAAAAACATGCATGTAAGATGAGTTTGACACTACACACACATACATTTTTATTTCATAAAAGGATTGATGAAGCATGAGTGGCACTGCACACATACACATTTTCATTTCATAAAAGGATTGATGAAGCATGGGTTTCATGAGATTACTTAGCATGTATCTTGAGTGATTTCTAAGATATGTCCACATGAGTAATTTGTCTGGCATGTTATTGATTGTTTGAGAGAGATTTTCCTGACTGATTCATGAGTTCAGATTGTTATTTTTCTCGACGAAGATCAAAAGCTAAGTTTGGGGGTATTTGACAAGCTCATAATATATCATATTTCTATATCTAAATTCACATGTTAAGATATTTTTAAAATAGTTTTTAGTGGATATTTCACTTAATAGAGTTTGTTTTATTGATCTATAAAATGAAACTAAAAAATTACAAAAGATGTTACTTTAAAGCACTTTCTAGGACTGATGGAGGCATATTTGGAAAATGTCAACATGAAAGTTTTAGACTTCATTCCTAGCTTTCAAATGTATGAAGAATCATATAATTCTAAATTTATATGAGAAAGTTATGGCTAAAATAGTACAACTGCCTATAGAGCTTCACATTCATTTCCTACTTCATTTGATAAAAGGCGTCACTCTGAAGGCTCATGAATCTAAGAATATGGATGATTTAGACAAAGTGATCAACTTAAAAGTTGTAGCCCCTGCATTTATCTATCTAATTCAAAAATAATTGAGTAATTCTGAGTTAGTAAGAGAAATTTATGATCAAAACCGTGGTACTCTCTCCAAAAAACTTTGAAATATCAATTTCGGAGGTAACACAAAAGGTGGTACTTTAAGCTTCTATCACTCAAAATAGGAGCCAAATTAGGAAAAGTGATTAACATAAAAGCTATAGATCTTGAAAATTATCTATCCAAAATAATAAAAATTACTCAATTTGGAGTTCTTATGAGAAATTTATGATTATTCTACTAAAACGGATCTAGAATATCAAAAACTCCCAAGAAGAATTAGCAACTCCGAAGTTTAGTTCAGTGACTCTGAAGCAATGTTTTCTAACTTCGAAGTTCACTTTAGTAACTCCAAAGTTCACTTCAGAGACTCTGAAGCAACATTGTTTGACTCCAAAATTCATTTCCGTGACTCCAAAGTTCACTTGTATGGCTACGAAGCAGACTTGTGCTTCTGAAATTGAATTTTGTGACTCTTAAGTTCACTTTAGTAACTTTGAAGTTAATTTTTAGTGACTCCAAACTAATATTTATTAACTTCAAAGAAATCTTCAGTGACTCTAAAGTAGGAAGTCAAATTTTTGCTAGATCTTCAGTGCATCCATGATAGCCTAACAAGAAACAAAGTTTGAAATCAAAACTTGGAATTACAAGTGTATAAATTTTGTTGTTTTTCCATGCGTCAGATGTTGCAAATTTAAGAGTATGAGATATGAGGATTACAAAGTATTATTGGAAGCTAATTTTTAGGCTCAAGGTTTCTTACAATTTTTAGAACATAGGATACGCAACAACTTAGTTATTTTGAGAACTTCTATTTTTATGCATTGCAATATTTGGGAAGCTATATTTTCATTGGAAAATACTGAATTATTATTGGAAGAGGATCTCTATGCGTAGAGGCATTATAATTCATGGAGGAGTTCTATAAAAAATCTGCTACTTAGGTTATTTAATGAGACATCTAGAACATAGTTGGGGGGTTGGACGGGAGAAATTCTCCAAGGAAGCAAGAGAAGGAGTTCAATTTCTGCAGTCGTACATGTTTCAGAGAGTATTATTTCTATTTTCATTATAAACTAAATTCCTTTTATTGGGGCAATGATATAGCCCTCCTTAATATTTATTATTAATAGAGATCGTTGGGTTATTAATTTAATATCATTTTGTTTCATTCATTGTGTATAACATAATCATCCAATTTATTTAATTGTTTGATATCCAATTATGTGAATTAGCTTAATTATCTTTGAGTATGTGGTTAGGTAGACAATATATGCTAAACCATGTATTGTGCTCTTTTCAATGAATGAATAGATGGTTAGAGTAGACACCATATTCTAAACTATTCTACTTGGTTCATTAAAATTCTTCTGATTTTTATGAGTTTTCAATCTCAATTACACTACATAGCATGGGTAATTGGAATGGGAGAAAATAATTGATTTAAACCCAGGCGCCTAACGGTAATAATCATATAGTGGATAAAACAAAACCTAGATGTTGAATTGATACCAACATCTCAACAACGATGAATATCGTTGAGTGGTGAAGTCAGATCCCCAGACTCCTACAACTTGAATACTACTTTACATTACTTAAGCCATTGTTTTCTATTTATCTTACATTATACATTTAATTACTTAGTCTCTAAATTATCTTTCTAATTTAGGATAACTTATTGTTAGTAACTAAACATAATTGAATCAGTTTGATAGCTCTTTGTGGGATCGACCCTTGCTAAGCACACTGTACTGCTATACACTTGTGCACTTATGAGGAAATATAATTTGACCATCACCAACACTCTTGTGGTTTCACAAGCTCACTAGAAAACTCACTATTTTCAAAGATGATTAGCAAACTTGTTGGTTTTCTAGAGCTCACCAACAACTCATACAATGTAGTTTTCTTGAGCTCACCACTAACTCACATAGTTGATTAACAATGCTCATTTGCACATTACATTGCCTCTTTTGCTAGGCTAATTTGTACAAATTTTAGGCTCATATATAAAATGATATCTCGTTGATGCTCATTAGATATCAATACTCTAGGTGTATGATTAAGATGGAACTTTTAGGCTCATTGTCTATCAACTCAATGAAGATTGATTATCTAGGAGGAAGCATAGTCTTAATGAGAGAGATGTTACTCGTTTAGGCCTTGTTCTTGTTTTTCTCTCAGTTTCCTTAACCTTCTTCATTAACACTGCACTATTTTTATATTACTTCAGAAATTTCTACCCATTGGAGTTGTTGGCTTTCTTTTGAATGTTGAAGACCATTTTGATTTCTCCCACTGAAAAGCTATCTTTTTGAGAAACTCACTTCGTACCTAGAAAGCCCACAACATTGTTCTTGAAGAAGATGCTTTTTTGGTTTTAGCAAATACTAGATAAAAACTTTTTCTCTTGAATGACTCTTTCACTATTTTGTAAAGATGCCCATTCAGCCTAAAGGAATACAGCCTCCGAACATCGCAACCTTTATTAGAGTATAAATTGCTTTCCTTTGAATTTCTTTCCATCTTCAGCGAAGCTTAATTTGTCCGATCTTCTTCAATAAAATCTACTTCAAATGAGATTTTAACTGGAGAGTGCAATTAACATTGTCTGGTATAGGTGGCTTCTACTCTTCATGATATGTCATATTTTATCTAAGGACTTTGTCTGCTCATATCTTGAATTTTTCTTTTGTAGATCCATAATTGACATCCTTGTCTTTACAATTTTTTTAGAGACTGTTGCAACATTTTATTTTGTCTTCTAGTTTGTCTATTGTAAGTAACAAATGAATTGTAGAGGCACAGACGAAGTTCTTCTTTATTGCTCTTCAGACGATGTTCGCTTAGCAGACGAAGTTTCTTTCATCAAGGTAGCTTCTGTTGTTGCTTTGTTTGTTCTAAGTAGAAGATGATCCTTATGGTGTGGACAAAGTTTCTTCACAACAAATGAAGTGACTGTCACCTGACAAAGTCTTCTTTTCATTAGCCAAAGTGGCTTTGTCTATTATAAGTATCAAATGATTCTCCTCAATAGACACTACTCCTTCCCTGATAGATGGAGTGACTTTGTCTATTGTTTATTTATTGAAATTAGTAGGCAAAGTTGCAGGCTATAGACAGAGTCTTCTGAATGTTTTGTCTATTGGTTTGTCTATCGTAAGTGATAGATGAAGTTGTGGCATGTAGATGAATCCTCCTTTTAGTCATTCATATGATGGGTTGTCTATTAGAAGTAATAGATGACTCCTTGAGGTATAGATGATTTGTTTCTTTAGTGGTTATCTGATGGTTTGATTGTTGCAAGTGGCAGACAATCCTTGTAGATGAAGATGGCAAATAAAGTTTTCCTTAGTAGCTGCTGTGCCGCTAATTTTTTTGCAGAGATTGTGGATAGGTTTCTTGGGCTTTTCAATTTTTAGATGAGCTTTATGATAGACAAATGCTTGAGTGATTTTGAATTCATTTTGGCTTCTTCATTTGTCTTTGCAAACTAAATTTGTGTTTATGTTGCGGACAAGTGTTGATTATAAGCCATTTTTCTGACTTGTTCGTGGAACTATTTATCTGAATCTTTCTGATGCAGATGCTATTTGACATTGACTTTATCGGAAGATGATTTGCTCAATCACTCATTGGGGCTTAAACTTCATGACTATAGATTTACTTGATGGCTTCTTTTCAAAGTTTTAGTGTCATTCTTTCTGAACATACTTGTCTTCTTTTGGTCAGTGGATTGTGCTTACTGATGCATTTGTTGTGTACGCTATCCACTATATTCAAATTGCTTCTCTATACATTTAGATTTATTTTTGCAATGCTTGAGAACACAATTGTTAGTACCACTAATGTTCACTCATATGTTTTTGCTCATCATCAAATCTTGGCTATTTGCCATATGCACCATTTGGTTCAACAACAGTAGCAGTATTTTGGCCATAACTTCAATGTATAATTTCCAAATCCTATGATTCTTGATGTTTAAGATAGATAACTTGAAGTGTTGGAATGTCTACATTGAACATGTTTGCTGAATTAGTCTCAATATGTATCCAAAATGGCCTCAAAGTGATGCCTTTTGTCATCTTCAACAGCTTTAACACTCAAAATAGAAACTAACTCCACTAATTGCAGCATATGTTATAAAACTAAATCTAAATAGAATAATGAAGTAACAAATCATAAGAGAAAAGGAAGAAATATCAATGGATAAAATATCCAAGGATTCAAATTAACCTAGAAAATCCACTTTATGTTGATGAATTGCATTGTCTAAATTATCATTCCTCTCATTGTCTATCACATGCTCTAAAGTATCTACCACTCTTTCTCAAGTGCTATAGTAGGTGTGTCCAATGAAGTGATCTATTATGTCTCCATGTAAACCAAAATTAATAAAACCTTTATGCTTAGGCATCCATGTGTGATGTATGCACTTGCAAGGTTATACTCTCACAGATTGTACTTGTGCAATGACTATCTATAGACTTCATTGCATCAAATGTTTTTCAATTCAAGAGTCTATCCCTAATTCATCTCTCTTGAGTATGAATTATGAATCTCAAATCATACACTAGTAGCTAATTAGATGTATGCATTAAGCTTAGAAAAGAAGAAACAATGAGAAAGAATATAATCTAAATCAAAAATAAAAAATCAGCACAAGATTCATTACTAAGATCCATCTAACCCTAGATAGAAGAAATTTAGAATATCATATTTGAATTAAAACCAACTGAGTAATTGATAAACATCATCATAATCCAAGTTTGAATGTTGATTAAAAAATAATAAATGAACTAAATAGAAAAAAATAAAATATTTAGGTTGCAAAAGCTTTCTCTAATGATCTCCCTTACTCCAAAGCTCTTCTCTAAAATTTCCTTGTAAAAATTCCCTTATTTCTATATTTTCTCCACCTTAAATAATCCAAAATTAGGGTTATTTTAGTCCACATGTTTTCTAAAGTCTCCTTAAGCAAAATAACAAGAATTACTAAAAATAGACTCTTTGCATGCATTGCACTGGCGTCGCAATGCCCAAACTGTTGTCCACAACTCGCATCTCATCCACAATGTTCACTAGAGATAGGTTTGGTATTTTGATCATAAATCTGATATGATGTCATAATTACTTGATTCTTATTACATTGAAAAGATAATTTCAAAGGATACAACTTTCATGTTGAAAACTTTCTCTAAAGAAGCCTCAAAATATTCCAAAAATTGGCTACAAGTGAACATTTTGTCAATTTCAACGAGTCTGAAGTCTAAGACAGTTGCAATATTTTGGCCATAACCTTCACATATGATATCCAAATCCTGTGATTATTGATTTATTGGTCAAATGACATAAATTTTTAAAACATCTATGTTTAACACCTTTCATGAATTAGTCATAATCTTCACTAAAAATGACTTCAAAGTAATGCCTTTTGTTATCTTCAACAGTTTTCACACCTGAAACAGAAACTAACTCCATTAAGTATAATATATAATCAACACAAATGCAATAACATCTACTAAGGATCCAATATAGGTGAATTTAGGTATTAAAACAAAGTAAACTATAAGATTGTCAAATATTCCCAAACTTAGCTTTTGATCGTCCTCAAGCAAAATAGTAACCAAACTCATGAAATAGTGTAGGATAGTCTCTCTTAATCAATCAAGAATATGCTAGACAAATTGCAAATGTACACATAACCTAAAAATCATTTGAGACACTTGCCATGTAATCTCATGAAATTAATGCTTTATCAGTGCCTTCATAAAGTGAGAATGTGTTTGTGCTTTGTCAAATCTCATTTTACATGCATGCTTTTTAATTAATAATATTCAATCTAATGATTCTAATGATCTCCATAAAATATTTTATAAGCTTAATTTTTGTAATTCCTCTCCACTATTTAAACAACTCTGTTCACTTGCAATAGGACTTTGTTAAGCTCGTAATGGGGCTTTGGGTTTGGCTAACAAAAGAAAAGGAAAAAGGATTCACAAAATAAGAGATTATAAATGTATTTGCACATGAATATTCACTCTCTTTACTTATTATTTGGGGTTCTTTCTATTGTTATGGATTATATTACTACCATACCCCCAAACTTATTTTCTTTTTGAATTTGTGTGAGTGTGATCTCCCAAATTAAAGGATTAATCCTTATTGATTCTTTTCTTTTTATCCTTTTTGTTTTCCTTTTGGCATTCTTCTTTTAAGTACCGCTAAAATTATACTCTTTTACTTCACTCATAGCTATCTAATAACCATGTTTATAGATTATGTCTCTTAATAGGTCAAAGGTGGTTTTTTAGATTGATAGGGTTTGGATGAAAAGGATAAAGAAAGAAAAATTGAATAGTGGTCTTTCACATGCTTTGCATATGTCATTCTTTCATTAAGGCTCAACAGGGACACTAGTGACATGATGTACTAGGTTAGGTTGAAAAGCTCAAACTAATCAAAGAATGCCTAAATCATTTTCAAGTAAACATGTTATCTAGGATTTCATCTTGAAAGATAAAAGTTTTAGCATGCTCATGTCAATCAAAATATGTCATTGAATTTACAACATCATAACTTAATCCGCACACACTTCACATGATCATCACATAAGGTACTCAATGAAAATTTCATCAATCATTAAAAATAGAGAATATAACATGAATCATTAAATCACAAGGTTGCACCTATCCTTCCTTATAAATCATGAGGAATGGCAATCAAAATCTAAGCATATGTCACTAGTCATTAAGAGAGAATCCTATTCAATTTCAATGTTTTAGCACAAATTGGTCCTAGATTTTCTTAGGTAAGTTAGAAAAAATTCAAGCTCATTAAAAAATGATATCTAAATTTGAAAAAAATTATCCAAAATTGATCCCCAAATACCTTCGAACTTAAACTAAACATTGTCCTAAATGCAAAAGAATGAAATAAAGTTAAGATCGAGGACTTCCCTAAATTGGGTGATGCTGTGTGTTCATGTATTTTCCGCTAAAGGTGGACAAGAATTTATCAAACAAATGATGGTTGCTAGGAGAAATTATCTAAGATCAAGAAAGACAAACAAAAACTTAGTAAAAAGAAAAACAAAGCAACACAAAATAGAACTGAAATCCTAAGAGAGAAGGGATGAAGAAGTAGTTCTTATTTATTGTCTTTAGCTTGAATTTGTCACTTTTTTATACATTTAATTTAAATTTCTCCCCTTCTTTATTGAAATTGATTTCGATGTTGTGCATACAAAGAACAAGGATGATCCCCTTGACGTTAGCCAAAGTCCAACTGAAGGTATATTCCTGCTTATGTAGCAATTCCACTAGCTGGTCCTTTTAAACTTCATCAAGCACAGGTGATATGATTGCTAGCAATATGTTATCTTTGGAGGGCTTAGGATATCCAATCATGGAGTGGTTTAGTTCCTCAAATTGACAGGTTGGCTTATCTCCTATTTTAAGTGTGTTGGTGTGCTAGTAAATTATTGCATTCTCCTCCACAAGTTGTTCCACATCATCAACCTTGAAACGGTCATCAAAAATATTAGGCAGTTTCATAGCTTTAAAAATATTAAATTTAACTTCCTTATTCTAAACACGCATTGTGACCTTGCCCTTTTTTACATCAATTAGGATCTATCTAGTGACTAGAAAAGACCTCCGTAAGATGAGTGGAATCTATTGGTCCTCCTCCATGTCAAGAACTGTGAAATCTGCAGGAAAGATAAACTTGTCAACTTTTACCAAAACATCTTCCACAATACCTCTTGGATGTCTAATTGTGTGATTTGCTAGTTGAACTAATACTATGGTTTCTTTCACATCTCCCAATCCTAATTTCCTAAAAATTGAAAAAGACATTAAATTAATACTTACACCCAAATTATACAATGCCTTTTCAAAATAAGAATCACCAAAAGTGCAACGGATAGTAAAACTCCCTGGATCTTTCATCTTTTATGGTAGTTTATTTTGCAGGATGGCTAAAATTCCTCATTCAACTTCACAGTTTCATAATCTTCAAGCTTCCTCTTGTTTGCTAAGATTTCCTTCAAGAATTTTGCATAGCTAGGCATCTGTGCTAAGGCATCTACAAAAGGAATGTTAATATGCAATTTTTTAAATACATTAAGAAATTTAGAAAACTGTTTATCCATATTGTGTTGTTGGAGTCTTTGAGGAAATAGAATTGGAGACACATATGGCTTGGGATTGTCTTGAAATAGTTTACTTTTTCTTACCTCATTTCGTTGTTTAACAATTTATTCTTGTTTTTCTTTGAGAGTTGGTTGTTTTGCTTATTCTTCTACCACTTGCCTACCACTTCTCAGAGTTACGGCCTTTACCATCTCAATTGGATTTTTCTCTATATTACTAGGTAAATAAACAATAGATTTGCCAACCATCCAACTTGTATCTCCAGGTTTTTGATTGACGCCTCTTGGTTTTGCAACTTCATGTCTGTACTATTCATGAAGTCTTTGGTGCTGCTTGCCATTTGGGTGACAATCTCTTCCAAATTACACTTTTTCTCTTCCAGTTGTTTAAATCCTAGTGGTCTCACTAAATTTTGATTACTCCATGAAAAGTTTGGATGGTTTCTCCACCCTGGATTGTAGGTGTTGTTGTAGGGATTATTCTACTACTTGTGAAAATTACCAACAAAGTTAGCATTCTCACTAGGTTGTGTAAAAGTATTATCTACTTGACAGTCGATGTTAGCATGTCCTCCACCATAGAAATCACATGTCACTCTCTAAACTTTCATGGCTAAAGCATTCATGTTGTCAATCTTTTTGTTTAGTGGTTCGAATTGTGCAATGATTGTAGTGAGAGCATCCACTTCTTGCAATCTAGCTAGTCTTCTCATTGATAACCTCTCAGTAAGCTGTTGATAACTATTACAAGGCATCTCCTCCAAAAGTTCATAAGCTTCCTTAGGTGTTTTGTTATTCAATGATCCTCTTCCAACTACATCAATCGTAGAATAAAAATTTGAACTAAACCCATTGTAAAAAGTTTATATCTACATCCGTGTGGGTACTCCATGATGTGGGCATCTCCTCAGCAACTCCTTGAATCTTTCCCATGCCTCATATAGTGATTCATAGTCTATCTACATGAAAGTTGTAATATCATTACGCATCTTGATAGATTTTGTAGGAGGGAAAAATTGCCAAGGAACTTCTATGCCAAAGCATCCCATGTAGTGATTGATCCTACAAGTAAAGAAGAAATCTAACTTTTAGCATTGTCTCTCAGAGGAAATGGTAATAACCTCAACCTGATTGCATCATCAAAAACTCCATTATATTTGATTGTATCACACTTTCAAGAAGAGCAACTATGTGGCTATTTGGATCATTGCTTGGAAGTCCACTGAAGCGCAGTAATCGATTATTGAAGCATCTGAATGAGAGATGGCTTGATCTCAAAATTGTTTGCTTGAATTGCAAGTCTCTTGACACTTAATGTGTTACTCTAAATAGTTGGAGCAGTATAATCTTTTAAGAGTTTTTATGGATTTATAGCCTCACCAGTTTCCTCCATCTTTTCAATCTGACTCCTTTGTTCTCTTAGTTGTCTTCTGAAAGCATGATCAATTTTAGGATCAAATTCAACTAGATCGCCTTACTGACTTTGTACCATACAACAACTCTCTACAACAAAGAAAATAATAGAAATAAATTAAATCTAGAATTCAAAATGAACTAAGCCTAAGAATCAAACTAAACATACAACTAGAAATTAAGTAGAAAAGAAAAATAAAACTAATATAAATATTGATTAGTATTGATATTAGTGTATAACTTCACTGCATACCTAGCAATGACACCAAAAACATATTGGGTCTTGTGCAAGTATACACAATCACAAGTAAGATAGATGATATGAGTTGAGTATCATTCCCACGAGGAAATATGTTGTTATAGACTAAATACTAAACTTATATCAAATCAGGATTATTTGATTGAGTGAATAGCATCATATGTAATAAAACTAAATCTAAACAGAACAATGAAATAATAGATCATAAGTGCAAAGGAAGTGTAGAGGGTCTGAAGTGTAACTTTGAAACATCTGAAGCCTTTTTGTGCTAGCTAAAGCACCTTCTAAACATCTGAAGTTATTATTTAGAAGCTTTGAAACTCCAGAATTTCTTTCTCAGTCAACAAACCTCTTTATGTTGGAGCACTTATTTTCTTATTCAATATCGATATCATGTGATTCTTGGTGTGTTGAACAGATAATTTAAAGGGATACAACTTTCATGTTGAACATTTTCTCTAAATTTTAACCTCCATCTATGCTAAAAGTTAACTACAAGTGACACCTTTGTCATATTCAGCCCCTTTTTGATAGGTTTTGGTGCCTGAAATAGAAACTAACTCTATTAAGTGAAATATTTACTCAAATGTGATTATAAATCAATAAAACCATGTCAATTGAGGATCCAAAACAAGTGAATTTAGGTATTAAAATATGATAAATTATAAGCTTATTAAATACCCCCAACTTAGCTTTTGATCATCATTGAGAAAAATAACAACCATAACTCATAAAACAGTTAAGATAATCTCTCTCAAACAATCATAAACATGCTAGACAAATTACACATGTACACATAACTCAAAGATCATTAAAGATACTTGCCAAGTAATCTCATGAAACTCATGCTTCATCAATTCCATCATGAAGTGAGAATGTGTGTTTTATCAATCACATGCTAAATGAATGCTTTTTAATCAATAATATACAAACCAGTGATTCTAATGATCTTCACAAAGCAGCCCATAAGCTTGCTTTTCATAATCGTTCTCTACTAATGTAGATAACTCTGTACACTTGGATCAATAGGTCTTTCTTAAGCTTTTAATGGGGCTTTGGGTTTTGTTATTAAAGAAAATGAATAAGGATTGTCAAAGGAAGAAATCCTAAATCAATTGCACATGAATGTTCACTCTCTTGACTTTTTTTTTATTTGTTCTTCTCTCTCTTTTTATGGGTTGTATTACTACCAAACCGCCAAACTCATTTTCTTTATTTGTTCTTCCCTCTCTTTATATGGGTTGTATTACCGCCAAACCCCTAAACTTGTTTTCTTTTGAGTTTATTGGGATGTGATCCTCCCAATTAAAGGGTGAATCCTTTCTAATTGTTTTCTTTTTATCCTTTTCTTTTTCTTTTGCATTATTCTTTCAAACACCACCAAACTTATCTTCTTTTGCTCTATCATACCTCTCTGCAACCATGTTCATAGAATATGTCTCTTAATAGGTCAAGTAAGTTTTTCAGGTTGAAAGGCTCTGGATGATGAAGCTAAAGAAAGAAAAGTTGAATGGTGGTCTTTCACATGCTTTACACATGTCATTCTGTCATTAAATCTTGATGAAGTCACTAGTGATATGAATATTCTAGGTTAGCTTGAAAGGCTCAGATTATCAAAGAATACATAAATCATTTCTAAATATGCATATTATCTAGAATTTCACCTTAAGGAATAATCAAAATGGTTCTAGCATACTTATGTCAACCAAAATATGTCACTAAATTCACAATATTAGCAACTAATACACATACACTTTGGATGATCATAACTAAGTTGCTTAATAAAAATTTCATTATTCATAAAAAAAGACTTATCACAAGAATCACTAAATCACAAGGTAGCACCTATCCTTCCCTCTAAATCATGTGCAATGCAATCAAAATTGAGCATAAGTTACTAATCATTAAGACAGAATCCATCAATACAACCTATTCAATTTCAACATTTTAGCACATTTATGCTCTAATTTCCATAGCAAAGTCATCAAAAAGTGAAGCTCATTAAAAAAAATATATACCTAAATTCAAAAAAAAATTACCCAAGACTAAATGAAAATCCCTACCCTCAAACTTAAACTAAACATTGTCCTCAATGTGAAATAATGAAAGAAATTTAACATTGAGAGCTTCCCTAAATGAACTGCATTATCATCCTCTTCTTTGGAAACTTACTTGGCATCATCTTCAACCTTCACTCACAATCAAACCAACTCAATATGCCTTTGTTCTCTGCTGAAATGGTATTGATGAAGCCTTGAACACTCTGAACATTGAAGCTTGTTAGAGTGAATGCACATTCTGGAATCTTGAGTTCTTAGATTGATACTAACCCATTCAAGTTTCCCAAGTGTTTTCACTCAAGGGTGTTGTCAAGATCAAGGGACTTCAAAGCCACTTCATTTCCATCTTAAGGGAGTTTGAATTACTATTATGTATTTAAGGTTTTATCTTTAATAGTTGAGCTTTAAGTGTGTGTACATCTTAGCCTAAGATAAAGACATTTTTTGTACACATTTGTATTTGTATAAGGAAGTTTTTAGTTAGCTTTGAAAACTCGGTTGTATGAGTTAGTGGTGTGTTCAGTGAAAAACCATCATTATAAGAGTTGTTGGTAAGCTCAAGAAAAACCAACAGTGTAGAGTTTCTGGTAAGCTTGTAAAAATCAAAAAGTAAGAGTTTTTGGTTAGCTCAGGAAAGCAAGGGTGATTCCACACGTTGATAGTAGAACCCAAGGTTGGGGTGTAACACTTAGGTTGTTAATTTTTGGGTAATTATGTACTTAAGTATTAGTTTACCTATTAATGGGCATGAATTGAGGAGAGTAAAATTTTTGGTCCACTATGCAATGGATGACTTGTGAAATCATGAAGAAAGTTTTTATATAGTAAGGCTAATTAAGAGTCCATGTAATTGGACATGAATTTTGATGTGATTGAGGGAATTATTATGTATTTTATACAAGTGGGAAAAATCATGGCAAAATCATATGAGAAAAATAGGAACAAAAACTTGTTGAAAAAATAGGCAAAAGAGGGGGCAACAGTAGGTGGCACTACGGTGTTGGTTCGAGAGGTGGTCATGAGGTGGTGTCTAGTTTTTAGGCATCGTGGCACCAATCAGCGAGCTATGTAAGTGACTTGCATTTTTAAAATGGAATTCAGTTTATTTTTCCCCCATCACATTTTGTTTTCTTCCCATGCCCAACCCTCAAGACCTAGATTCTGTTGAGCCCAAATTCTTGCTTGTTTCCACTAGAAAAAATGGAATTTGAAAGTTTAAACCAATCATTTAAAACCCAATCTCAAATTTGAGCCTTTTGAATGGTGGAAACTGAAAGAAAATCCAATTTCTTGCAAATGGAAGGAGTTATGTGGAACTTGGAGCTTGGATTCTCCTCCATGGAAGAGAGGCACACCTAGAATTCATGCATGGTAAGTCATTTTCCCCAACCAAAATTCTGATTTTTTGTTAGCTAGGGTTTTGTATATTTCATGAATAGTGGTTTTAGGGTAAAATGGAAGATGTTAATGTGAGAATCATGTAGAAAATGATTGATTCATGAAGTATAATGTTTAATAACTTAATTAGGCACAAAAATTGACATTTATGTTAAGCCACGGTTTCATGTTGATTGTGTATAGTAAAAATTAGGGAGAATTTCATGTGTACTTTGTAATTACCATGGAGGAAAATTGATGAACTTATAAATTCTATTGTTTTGAAATGATTTAGCCATAGAAATCCAATTAAGTTGGTAGATAGAACCCTAAGTGACTGTTGGAAAGGGGATTTCATATACAAAGTGTTTGATTCATGAATTGATTTCATATACAAAGTGTTTGATTCATGAATTGATTAAGTTAATTGTCTTAGTAACTTGGTTGTATGATTAATTAGTTGTAAATTATTTTGTATGATGGGGATGTGATACTAGAAATGAAAACACCTTGAGACCCTTTACCGTAACATTATGATTTAAGAGATACATGTAAACTATTTGATGAAATGCTCAAAGGAGTAGTATATCATGAATAAAGGGGTTTGGTTGCAATCCTAGGACCCTAATGAGATGAGATAAAGGACTAGCATATTTATGATGTAATTAACTACTAAAGGAGCTATTTCGATATTAAATATATTGAATATGAATGAGAAGCATATATTGAATTGACTTGTCATGGATGTAGGATCCATGGAACATAGATGTGCAACTCAAGTGGTTGAATTAAAGGCTTATGAAAATGTAAGATGAATCTTCTTCATATGAGATATGTAGGCTTCCTCTTTTAGGTTGAATGTATAACTAAATGGGGATATTGAATATCCCTTTGGCTATATCCGGGCATGTATGACTAGATAGGGATATGGGATATCCCAAAAGTTGTGTTGTGATGAATGAATGGTTAAACATAGTTGTATTATGTAGTTATTCTTATGATTTTTTATGTATGACAGTTTGGATTTATTGGGACAACAGGTACCCCTTGGATTGCAATGCTTATTATATTTCTATGATATAGGGATAGGAAGTATCCCGTATTTTATATATATTAATATTTATTCTTGTGTATGGATGTATGCATGAAAGGAATATAGAATATCCTGTCAAAGACTGTGATTTGATAATAAAGATAATATGTGAAGGTCTGAGGGATGGGGATATTCCCTTATATTGGAGTAGTTTAGGTTAAGTGCCTGTTTAATCCTGCATTTTAGAGGGGCAGAAGCACTTTTAAACCCATAACAACACTTTCGAAATAAAATCACATCATTTGGCTGAAATACCATAGTGTAGTTTAATCGCCACCAAAGCTGATTTATGGTGTTTTGGTGGAAGCTCGAATTTGGAGCTTTCCCTCCAACGCACCTTAACTACTTCTCTGTTACCAAAAAATACCATAATATATCCTTTTGCAAAATCATTTTGACTTCTTTAATGGGTGATTTCTTTTCTCCAATAGGTTTTTTTCTCCATCATTTGGTAAGCTTTCTTTTCTCCATCATATGCATACAAACCACTTGATGATCAAAATAAGCATGATTGGTTTTTCATTTTTTGTCAAAACACAATGTTTTTATTTTTAAATACGTTATTTTTTTAAAACATGTTGTTTAAAAAAACATACTATTTTATTTTTTTTTGTTTTAAAACATGCTAATTTGTTATTTAAAATGCATTGTTTTGGTTGCTTTAATCAAAACATGCTGTTTTATAGTCAAAACTCTCTATTTTTAAAAAGCAAAATAAGCTATTTTAAAAACAAAAACAGACACGCTATTTTGATTAAAAAAATAAAACAAAATGTTTTGATTAAAAAAATAGCATGTTTTTTGTTTTAAAAATAGTGTGTTTTGTTTTTTAAAATAGTGTGTTTCTTTTTCAACATGTTTTAATTAAAAAATAGGTATTTTTTCTTTTAACATGCATTATTTTTAATCAAAATATGATGTTTATGACCAAAATATAAATAGCAGTGCCTTTTTTATAAAAAATAACATTGTTTTTATTATAAAATATGTTGTTTTAATGCATCATTTATAAAAAAATAAAAATACATAAACATGCTGGCTGAAGTTTTGATTATAAACAACAATGTTTATAAAAAAAGAAAAAAATACATATTGTATCGTGATAATGATACTATATAATAACTCCTTTTTATATTTTTCCCAAAGTATTAGAAGAAAATTTTGATGATGTGGCTGATTAATAATAATATTTGTACATTATGCACATATATTGTCAAATAGGGTGGTGATGTGGAACAAACATCTGCTTGCAATGTTTTAAAATGAAAAAGTGGAAACACTGGATGAAAAGAGTTAGCGCATAATAGGGTTTCCATTTTAGCAAAAAGGTAGAGTTAACTTCAACCAGTAGTGTTTAAAAAAAAACTTCCGAAACACTGAACAAAGAGGGTTGTGCGCATAACAAGGTTTGTATGCATATGTGCATAAGATCATTGCCCATTTATATATGTGTGTGTGTGTGTGTGTGTCTGTGTGTGTGTACACTTTGTTCTTACTTTCTTATTCTTGAATGTATATAACAGATTTTTTTTCTATTATATAGGCATGGCAGTTGTTGATTTTGAACTAAAGCAAGACAAATTTTTAGACAACAATATTAAATGGATTGGACATGGGCCTAGAATTTTTATTTCTTTAACTATATTATACTCATTTGTGACTACTTGCATATGATGACTTTTTTATATTTAAAGTTTTGATTGTTGATAATATTTAATTTACTTTTAGATTAATCCCCACCTAATTATTTATATACTTTTTTATGCTAACTATCTTATGTCTTATGGTGTATCCTTAGGAAAATGTTTAGGAAAGAAACAAATGGACAAGTCTTACAAGAGTTTTGTGGCGAAAGTTCTCAAAAAGAAAAAATGGCCACAAGGGATGAGAAATTATTAAAGGCATTTATAAGAGTTTGTGTTCAAGAAGTGCAAGTTGGGTTAGGTTGGAAATATGTGATTGCCAAATTTATGATACAACAAAAAAAATTACAATTATGAACAACTCAAAAACAAATGGGATGGATTAAAAAAGGTGTGGTAATTAAGGGATAAGCTTATAGGAAAGGAAAATGGGTTAGGATGGGACACCCAGAAGAAGATTGTGCACGCAATTGATGAATGGTGGGATCAAAAGTTACAAGATAATATATTTCTTTTTGATAAATACTTAAATGAAGTTTAGAAAATGTTAATATTTAAATTTTTATATTATAATGATGCAAGAAAATCCAGAGGCAGCAAAATTTATCATAGTTATTATCATATCCTCATGAATTTTTGATGTACCCAACATACTTATTGGTCATGGATTAACTATTTTATTGTTATGATGATATTTTTGGATAATTTATTATATGAAGTTCTTATTTAGTTATTGATTTGTGAAAAATAGTAAAGGCTATTTTTTTTCACCTCAACTAGATAGTGGTGATTTATCTTTGTCAATGCGATAGTATCATGTTAGATGGCATGGATGATTATTTTAGTTGATAATTACCTCTAAGAGAATATTATATAATAATTATTTTAGACAATTATTTAATATTATATAACTTAAAGTTTTTATTAAAAAAATGAATAGTGCGCATTAAAAATGATTTTATTGAAAATATCCTTA
>JAYJMB010000490.1:0-17938 GCA_036873735.1 Pouteria campechiana
TTACTCACACTACTACAGAAAATTAGATTGGAGCAAGGTTCTAAATTTGGGTGCCCACGACAGCACCACCATCTATTCCTTCCTCTTAATAGTATCCTTTAGCTATAAGTCTTACTTTATTTCTTATTACATACCAGATTCTTCTAATTTGTTCCTAATAACCCATTTGGTTCCTGTAATAGATTGATGGTTAGGTCTTGGAACAAGTGTCCACACATTATTATATTTGAACTGATTCAATTCTTCTTGCATGGCTATAATCCAGTTTTCATCTTCTAAGGCTTGATCTATGCAAGTTGGTTCTAATAGGGAAATAAAAGCAAAGTTATCATATATTTCATGATATGAAAATCTAGTTCTTACCTTATCATAGATATCACCAATTACTTAGTTTTTAGGATGATCATGTATAAATCTTCAATCTTTGGGAAAACTATTATTACCTTCATTATTTACCTCATTGATGGATGATCCATTATTTGGTCCTTCTTCATCTTTGTGTATTTTTTTTTTTTGTGAAGAATCATTGTCTTCATCTTGTATTTTTATTTTCTCCACAAGTTGTAAGTTCTCCTGTCTCATCATCAAAATGCTCATCTTTCTAGAGGCATTAGTACTTTCATCAAATTTTACATGAATGGACTCTTCTACAATTTTATTTTTCAGATTATAGACTCTAAATGCTTTACTAACAATGGAATAACTAAGAAAAATGTCTTCATTAGATTTGCTATCAAATTTCACACAGTTTTTCTTTCCATTGTTAAGAATGAAATATTTGTAACCAAAAGTGTGGAAATGAGAGATGTTTGGTTTTCTGCTATAATATAATTCATATGGAGTTTTGTTGATTATGGATTTTGTATAAATTTTAGTTACAATGTAGCATAAAGTATTCATTGCTTCAGCTTAAAAGTATTGAGATAAGTCATATTCATTCAACATTATCCTTGCCATCTCTTGCAAAGATCCATTTTTCATTTCAGCTACTCCATTTCACTGAAGTGTTCTTGGTCTAAAATTCCATTGCTTTCACAAAAAGTAGTGAATTTCTAGTTTTCAAATTCTCCACCATGATCACTTCTTATGGCTACTAAATGAGAATTTTGTTCATTCTATACATGTTTAGTAAATGTTTTAAAGAACGAAAAAGTCTCATCTTTAGAAGCAAGAAACATTATCCAGGTGAATCTAGAATAGTCATCCATAATGACATATTCATAATGTTTCCCTATAAGACCTCTAGTTCTTGTTTGTCTAGTAAGATCCATGTGTAGTAATTAAAGTGGTTTAGTTTTGTACACTTTTTTCTTTGATTTGAATGATTCTCTAACTCACTTTCCCTTTAAGCAAGCATCATATAATTCATTTTGGTCAAATTGAAGTTTAGGTAAGCCAATCACAAGATCTTTATTGTATAGCATTTTAATTATGAATTTGTTGGCATGTCCTAGTATTCTATTCTACAACAAGGACACTTCATTATTTGCAACAAGATAATTTTTTGGGATATCACTTAATTCTACTAAATACACATTTTCACATCTTTTACCAAGTACTACAACTAAATTAGAATTATCTATTATAGAACATATATGAGATTCAAACACAACCTTATATCCATTATCATAAAATTGACTAACACTTAATAAATTATGTTTTAATCCTTCTACTAGTAAAACATTTGAAATAGTAATAGAAGGAGATTGGCTAATCTTACCAATCCCAACCACTCTAGCTTTTCCATTATCTCTAAAGGTAACTGTTCCTCCATTTTAGCTTTCAATTCTATGAATAGCTCCTTTTCTCCTGTCATGTGTCTTGAGCAACCATTATCAATATACCATTTGCTACTTCTTGTGGCTCTCAAGCAAACCTGTAGCAATAAAATCAAGCTATAATTTTTTGTACCCATTTAGGAATGGGTCTAGGTGGGATAGTAATAAAATATTTTGCTACCTATTGCTTTTTAAATGCTACTGAATAATTATTTGTTGATATTAATGTATTCATTATGTCAGCAATAGTTTTTTGTAAACAAATCTAGTTTTGTTTGGGTTCTATTCTTCTTCCAAAATTACTAGTTTTCTTTCTATGGTTTTCTCTATTTTTCTTCTTTGTTTTTAGTTTAAATAATGTATAAGTTAAAATTTTTTAAGAGCATGATTTTTTGCTTTTATTTGCTTAAGTTCTATGTTAATGTTATTTTTAAGTTGAGTATTTTCTTATTTTAACTTAGAGCAATCATGGATTATCTTTTATAATTCTCATTTTGTTTCTTTGTGTTTAGCTTTTAAAGTCTTAAAGTCTGAATATAATTCATCTAACAATTCTTCTAAATTTGAAGTTTCATATTTTGAATTTACCTCATCTTCATGAATAGCCATGAAGCTTTATCCTGTATGATGCTCCTCTGGATTTCTTTCTTTAGAGTTGAGTAAACTGAATTAACCTTCATTTTCTTCTTTTATTTCACTCAAACTTTCTTGCATTATATTTTTTAGCATTTCCCATCCAGCCATTGCTTTCTTCTTCTTTTCAAATTTCTTATTGTTAGAAGTATTCTTTTTATCAAAATAAAAATTATACCTTTTTTCGTCTCCTTGCCTTTTGTCTAGTTCTTGGTAGTCAAATATCATGTGTCTGGATTTGTTGCAATTGTAACATATTAGAATCTTCTTCTTCGTTTCTTTGCTCTTGTTATTGCTTTTGAAGTTGTTTTCAAATTTCTGCTTTCTAATCATATTTCTAAATCTTCTGGTTATCATTGCCATTTTCTCATCATCTTCAATTGCTAAGGCTTCTTCTGAATACTCTTCATTTTCTGATTCAGCTTGCAAAGCAATCTTCTTTCCTTTGAATTCATTTGGAACTTTTTATTTCTTTAAGACTTCATAGGTCATAAGTGATCCCATGAGTTCTTCAACTTTCATTTTGCTCAAATCCTTTGCTTCCTTTATGGTAGTTACCTTGGGCATCCAGAATCTAGGTAGAGATCTCAATAACTTGTGTTCTTCATATTTCTCTCACAAGCTTTTCAGTCCATTGGTGATTTTTTAAGACCTTCCAAACATTTCAAAGGTGGTTTTTGATTCTTTCATGGAGAAGGCTTCATATTCCTGCACTATAATATTTATCTTAGTTTCTTTTACCTAATTTGTACCTTCATGTGCTACTTGAAGTTTATCCCAGATTTCTTTAGCTCAGTCACATCAGAATTGTTTTTCAAATTCAGATGAAGATAGTGCACAATAGAGATAATTCTTTCCTTTAGCATCACATTCTACTATTTGAATATCTTTAGCTATATATTTATCCTCTGTATTTATAAAATTCTTTCCATTGTTAACTATGAGCCATAATTGGTAATCTATGGTAGTTAAGAAGTTTTCTATTCTCATCTTCCAATATCCATAATTGGTTTCATCAAAAAAGTGGGAGTCTAAAAGTGGATTTCCCTTCAGTGGATGTGTTGTGGAACATACTAGCATTTGAATCCCTTCACAAGTTAATATATTGGTATTTGAAATTTAACTAGTGAAGCCTACTCTGATACCACTTGTTGGTCCCTAACTGAATAGTAGATTAGGAGGGGGGGTGTGAATTGAGTTTCTAAAAGTTTTGGCTAATAAAAGACTACAAGTGATTTAAAATGAAAGAGATAATAACATACATCACATACACAGTAGTTTTTATAATGGTTCGGCCCTACCGGGGTTCCTACTTCACTTCTCTAATTTAGTTTTCTTTACTGAACTCAGGTTCCACTATAACACTTATTAGTTTTACAAGCTCACCAACAACTTACTGATTTTTCAAGTTCACTAGAAACTCTTACAAGTTGGTTTTCAAGCTTACCAACTAACTTACTAGTTCTTTAAAGCTAACTAGAAACTTTTACAAATAGTTGGTTTTATAGAGCTTACTAATTAACTCTTGGTTTTTCAAAATGAATGTAAAATAATAATGCCACTTACTTAGGCTAACATGTGTGAAAGCTAAAGATTAATTGAAAGAACAAAGTAAGCAATGAGATTAGATTCAAACTCCTTTTGAAGTTGTTATAGATCTGATGTTGAGAATTCTAAATGCTTTGACAGTGATGTAATAGCTAGAGTTGAATGATGGAAAGTTGTGAAAGCTCTTCTTTTAATCAACAAAATGGTTTTCAGTGTAATCTCTCTATTATTTTTGATGTCGTCTCAATCATCTTTATATAGAATTTGAAATTTTAGCCCTTGTAATCTTTGACACCATTTTCAAAATGGTTAGGCAGGTTTGGTGATGACTTTTGTAACTGGTCGGAGTTCAGAAATTCTGAGTGCGTCCTCAGAACTTCGGTGCTTCAATTTATACTTCAATAAAATTTCTAAAGTGGTTTTGTGGAACTTTTGTGTTAAGTAGTCTTTTGGCAATTTCCTCTTCAGAATTCTTGTCCATTGTTTTAATCTTCAATGGATATATTCTAAGCCTCTTAAGAACTTCTAAGTAGCTTCTAATTTACATATGTAACATAGGCTTTGATTTTGATATTTTTATTTGACTCATTCCTTTTGGAAAAATGCCTTCTGAGAATGCTTCTGTGCAATGTCAGCATTTTGCGTTGCTTCTGAGCAGGCTAAATCTCTTTTGAGTTGTTTTTGAATAGCCTATGATTTGCCTATAAAGCTCAAACTTTGCTTCTATATATCTTCATGATTTATGCTTTACTTGAACATATTTATGATAGTGCTTCTATCTTGATTCTCCATAGTGAGTTATCGTTTCTACACTACTTTTATCGATTGTGACATGTTCTACACTACTTCTGTGTAATGTTGTTTTGCTTCTGCATTACTTTTGTTACTCCATGAATTCTTTTAACATGGTTCTGATTATGTGACTTTTTTTCTGGGTTGCTTCTGTGTGGTGTGATAATACTTTTACTTTTTTTCTGAGTATTGTCATAGAGTTTGCGTTGCTTCTGTGTAGTGTGACAGAACTCTGTGTTGCTTCTGAGTAACATTATGATGCTTCTGCAATACTTCTGTATAGTGTGATAATGTTATGCTTTGCTTGTATGTAATAATGCAATCCTTCTGAATTACTTCTGTGCATCATTGTGTTGCTTCTGACTTGCTTCTGTGTGTCTTCTAAGTGATTCTTAGTTATGCATTTTATTTCTGAAACATTTCTGTGTTACTTTTGGTTAACTTCTGATTTCTTCTTAACTTCTAATTTTTCATGCCAAGCCTCTAAGCAAGTATTTGAGCCTTCTATTATTACTTTCCTTAATTTATTTTGATATTAATACCGCAACACTTAGAAAATAATTTGTTAGAACTTTAATTCTTCACTCATTTGTTTGTTCATCATCAAAAGTAATTTGTTTAATCTTATTCATTATCAAAATCAAGCTTAGTAAAGGGGTTAGACTTAACACAAATAGACCATAATTTGGATTCCTAAGACAATTTTCAATGTAATAAATGCAACTAATTTTCTTTAGTTAAAATAGTGACACCTCAGAAACAATGGGTACAAACGTTCTCTACAAGTAACCCACCTAGACCCATTTCCAAATGGGTACCAAAAGTTAAGACTTAATCTTATTCATGCAAGTGTGCTTGGGTGCCACAAAGAGCTGCACGTGGTATATCGATACTGGTTGCTCAATGCATATGATAGGAAATAAGGAGCTATTCATGGAGCCAAAAATAAAAGCTGCTGGAATAGTAACCTTTAGTGATAATGGTAAAGGTAGAATGGTTGGGATTAGTAAGGTTGGCTAACAACTATCTACTATAATTTCAAATGTGCTTCTAGTGAAAGGATTAAAACATAATCTTCTAAGCGTGAGTAAGTTCTATGACAAAAGGCTATAAGGCTGTGTTTGAATTTCAATTTTGTTCTGTATTAAATAAGTCTCAATTAGTTATAGTATCTGGTAGAAGACATTAAAATATATATTTGGTCAGTCTCTCTGATATTCAAGTGAAGTATCTTGTTATGAATGAAAATGAACCCATATTGTGGCATAGAAGGCCAGGACAATGTTTAGTGAATACCATCTACCATAGTATTTTTAGGTTAAAGCAATGAACGCTAAATTTATACTATTAATAGAATCTTTGCTAGACCCATACCGAACAAAACTCCACTTGAAATGTACTATAATATGAAGCCAAATATTTCTTATTTCCATAACTATGGCTATAAATGCTTTATTCTTAATGATGACAAGGAAAACCTTGAAAATTTTGATAGCAGATTTGATCAAGGAATATTTTTGGGTTATTCCAATGTTAGCAAGGCATTTAGAGTGTACAACCTAAGACTTAAGATTGTAGAGGAATCCGTCCATGTTAAATTTGATAAACATATTAACTCCAAGAAAAGAACTAGTGATTTTGATGATGAGATAGATAATCTTTCAACAAGTGTGGAGAAACTGAAGCTACAAAATAAACAAGTAGAAGCTCCACTATTAGAGACAACAATGGATAAAGTTGGACCATCCACAACAAACATGAATGAGCAAGGTAACACTTATCTTCCTAAAGATTGGAGGTTCATGCATGCTCATCTTGAAGACTAGATAATTAGTTATATTTATGACAAAGCTAGAACCAGATTATCCTATCACTAAATATGTGATAATTTTGCCTTCATTTCTCAATTAGAGCCAACTTGCATAGACTAAGCATTAGAAGATGAAACCTGGAGTTTAGGTATGTAAGAAGAATTGGACCAATTTTAAAGAAATGATGTGTGGACTCTTATTGTAAGATAAAACTATCAATTTGTGATAGAAACCAAATGAGCCTTTATGAATAAATTGGATGAATCAAGAATTATAGTGAGGAATAAGGCAAGATTAGTTGCAAAGGGGTACCGTCAAGAAGAAGGTATTGACTTTGAAGAGTCATATGCCCCTGTTGCAAGGATTGAAGACATTAGAATATTTCTTACATTTGCATCATATATGAATTTTAAGCTATATCAAATGAATGTAAAGAGTGTATTCTTGAATGGTTTCATTAATAAAGAGGTATATGTGGAACAACCTCCTAGGTTTGAAGACCCTTATAGCCCAAATCATGTCTTCAAACTCAAGAAAGCACTTTATGGTTTGAAATAGGCTCCTAGAGCTTGGTATGAGAGGCAAAGCAAATTTTTGGTTGAAAAAGGTTTTTCAAGGGGTAAAGTTGATACCTCTCTTTTCATCAAGCATGCAAAGAATGATATACTCATAGTTCAAATTTATGTTGATGATATAGTATTCGGTGCAACTAATGAAAATATTTGTCAAGAATTTTCCAAGATAATGCAGGGAGAATTTGAAATGAGCTTGATGGGTGAACTCAACTTCTTCTTGGGATTGTAAATCAAACAAGTGAAAGAAGGGATTTTGTCCACCAAGTCAAGTATGTAGAGTCCCATAGTGTACTAGAGGGGAAGGATGAATTGGGTATGTAAAAATTCATTGCTTAACCCCTATTGAAAACATTTCCCTCTTTGTCGTGAGATTGTGTAGTTCGTTGTATGATAGATAACAAAAATAATAACATCCATGAAAGATAAAATAAGCAAGCAAACACATACACAAATAATACAATTTTTATAGTAGTTCAAGAACCTCGTCCCTACAATTACTCTTCCAAGCATACAAACTCATTGTGTCTTGGGTTCCACTATATCCCATATAATGGAAATATAAAGTGCTCCCAGTACTCTTTTGGATTCTAGCTTTAGGAGGCATAAACTGTGTTCCCAACACTCTTCTAGATTCCAGCTCTAGGGGGCAAAAACATAGTACTCTCAACACTCTTTTGGTTTCACAAGTTCACTAGGAAACTCACTAGTTTCGAAGATTATCAGCAAACTTGTTGATTTTCTAGAGATCACTAACAACTCTCTGGTTTCAAGTTTACCAGAAAACTTATACACTTTTACATAGTATTTCTCTCAAGCACAGGGGAAGATTTGATCTCATTTATAGCTCCAATAACATATAAAGTTCTTCCCAAAATGTAACTGATGGCCATAAGGATATATAGGTTAAGCTCATAAAAGAAAGATGACGATTTAAGCTCTTGGCCATGGGTGGAAGGATTTGCATAAGATTAAACTCATTTGAAAAGTATTCCTTCACCACCTTTGAATCATCCTGCCTTTTCTCCTCAAATAGATTCTTAATAATTTTGACTGTTAGAGAAGATGGTTATGTTGAATGCAAAAAATGAGAGCAGCTTTGAATGAATAAGGCCATTGAGATTTCTATCATTGAAGTTCAGGCCTCTTTGATTTTTCTCAAACTGCTGCATTGCCGTTCAAAGAGGAAGATGAGCTGTGTCAAAAGGTGTTCCTCATTTTACTTATCACAACTTGAAAAACCTACAGCATTGCATATTGCAGAAAATGGTGATTGAAATAAGTCTGTACAATGACAGCACAAGTGCAAATGCTATTTAGATGCAAGTTACATGAATCGATTTTCCTCTAAAAAGTTATGGACTCTCTCTTGTTGAACTAAATAGTGCATATGGAAAACAACCAAGTTTTGATGATGAGCAATAACATATGTGTGAATAAATGTGGTACTAACAGTTATCTTCCCAAGTGTTGCAGAAACAGGTCTAAACATATGAGGAAGTAATTCGAATATAGTGGATAGTGCAAACAGTGAATTCATCAGTAAGCTTAATCCACTAACTGAAACAAGACAAGAATAATAAAAAGAATAATACTAAAACTTTGAAAAGAAGTCATCAAGAAAATCTGTAGTCATGGAGCTCAATGCCTTGATGAGTGATCAAGCAATTTGTCTACAGATAAAGTCAATATCAGATAGCATCTGCTTCAAGAAGATTCAGATAACTTGTTCCATAGACAAGCCAAAAAAATTCCTTATAATCAACACTTGTCCGCAACACGAAGATGAATTCAATTTGCAGAAGTAGAGACAAAATGGAGTAGAAATTAGACAAATGAAGAAGCCAAAAGATATAATTACTCAAGCATTTGTCTATGATATAAAGCTCATTTGAAAATTGAAAAGGCCAAGGAACCCGTATGCAATCCCTGCAGAAAATATAAAAGATAAAGAAGAAGCGACACAATAGCCAAAGAAGAAAACTTTGTCTGCCACCTTCATATATAAAGAGTTGTCTATCACTAACAACAGACAAAGCCATCAGACAACATTTAAAGAAGCAAGTCGACCATGCCTCAATGAGTCTTTTGTTACTTAATAGACAACCATTATATGAGCTACTAGAAAGAGAATTCATCTGCAAGCCATAACTTCATCTATTACTTACAATAGATAAGCCATAAAATGAACCATTTGGAAGACTTTGTCTACGGGTTGCAACTTTGTTTGCTGATCTCAATAGATAGACAACAAATAATGTACGTCTTGTCTATCAAGGAGAAGCCTTGTTTGTCAAGAAGAATCATCTGCAACTTACAACAGACAAAGGCATTTTGGCTGATGAAAAGAAGACTTCGCTTGGTAAGAGACTGAAAAGCTTTGTCTATACCACAAAGTTTGTCTGCCACTCATAACAGACAAAGCCATCTCGTCTGATGAAGAAAACTTTGTCTATCAAGAAAACATCATCTGATGAATAATAAAGAAGAGAAACTTCATCTACACTTCTACAATTCAGCTATTACTTATAATAGACAAACCAAGAAACAAAATAAACTGTTACAACAATTTCTAACATTGATGAAGTGGTATTTTATGTGGATCTACTTAGAGTCACTTTGTCTATTACTTACAAAAGACAAATTCAAGTGATAAAGTCCTCAAATAAAATATGATGTATCACGAAGAGTAGAAGCCATCTATGGCAGACATACTGACTGCACTCTTCAGTCAAAATCTCATTCAAAGCAAATTTTATAAAGCAGACTGGACAACTCAAGAATAACTAAAGATAGAAAGAAATTTAAAGGAATGTAGTCTACATTCTATTAAAGATTACAACTTTCAGAGGCTACATCCCTTCAAGATTAATGAGCATCTTTCCATAATAATAAATGAGTCAATCAACTAAGAAAAGTCTTCATTCGGTGTTTGCTAAACGGAAAGGCACCTTGTTCAAAGTCGCCAGTGTAGGCTTTCCAGCTACAAGTGAGTTTATCAAGAAGACAGCTTTCCAATGGGAGAAATCAGAACAGTCTTCAACATTAATAGATCTAACTACCTCCAATGGGCAGAAGTTTCTAAAGCAATATATAGGTAGTGCAGCAACAATGAAGAAGGTTGAGGAAGCTAAGAGAAAGACAAAAACAGAGCAAAAACAAGAAACATCTCTCTAAGTTAGACTATGCTTCCTCCTAGATAATCAATCTCCATTGCACTGATAGTCAATGGGCCTAAAATATTCTATCATAATCATATACCTAGTGTATTGTTATCTAATGAGTTTCAATGAGATATCATTTTAATTTATGAGCTTAATCTTTGTACAAATTAGCCTAATAAAAGAGGCAATATAATGTGCAAAAAGAGTGCTATTAAATCAGCTAAGTGAGTTTGTGGTGAAATCATGAAAATCACATTGCATGAGTTATTGGTAAATTTGGGAAAACCAACAAGTTTGCTGGTGATCTTTGAAACCAATGAGTTTCCTGGTGAACTCGTAAAACCAGAAGAAGTATCAGGAACACTTGTGCCCCCTAGAGCTTGAATCTAGAAGAGTATTGGGGACACCAGTGTACTTCCATTATATGGGATATAGTGGAACCTAAGGCATGATGAGTTGGTGCCCTTGGAAGACTGGATGTAGGGATGAGGTTCCCGAACCACTATAAAAATTATGTTATTTATGTGTTTGCTTTATATCCTTCATTACTTCATCAAGAACAATGTTATCACTTACATTATCACACACACACACACACTACAACTTGTTTCACATAGGAATGACTAAGAGAAGTTGAATGTGGAAAGTGAAGTAGTCATACATGGAAAATATATATATATATATATATTGCATCACTACTTCCTCTTAGCTCATTGAGTTTTATTTGGCCATAATTTTTATATGCTCAATACATCCCTCCCCTCTTAAGCTATTCATCATATATGGGACCAACATCTCTATCTGCATTTGTCTGCCATAAGTTGTAGATGGATTTTTTCATTAGTTTGTTTATCAATTTATACTTCTTAATAACTATTTATCTATTATAAATAGTAGATGAACTTTGAATGGCATAGATGAAGTTGAACTAAATGATAGATAAACTCTATTTTGTCTACATGAATTCCTCTAAGAGGTTCGTCTGTTGGTCGATCCTTTGTGCATGTGCTTTATCTGTTTTAAATAACAAACAAACTCCAGATGGTGCAGATGAAATTAGACTGGTTGATTAACAAACTCCTTTGTCTATATAAATAGATGAAGTGTCATTTTTTTCTTTTGTTCCACATTTTTCTATTGGAGGTGACAGACGAATTCTACTTTATCTTGCTCGAACAGACGAACTGTAGTATTCATCTGATGTAAGTGATAGACAAACTTTGCTTTGCTTTATATAGGATGAATTACTCTGCATGTCATATATAGGTTTATCTATTGTAAGTTGTAGACAACTATGTCTTTGTCTATGGTAGTCCCTTTTTATCCAAGTAGCTACTTTATTTGTGTAACTTTGTCTATGCTCATTATGCAGCCTTTACTTGAACTTCCACTTTGTCCGTTGCTTTGTCTATAGTAAGTGTAGAGTCCCATAGGATGACTTAACTTAAGATGGGAGTGATGAATTAGGTATATAAAATTCATTACTTAACCTCTATTGAAAACATTTCCCTCTTTTTCATGATTGTGTGTGGTGCATTGTAAGATAGATAACAAAAACAGTAAAGTGCGTGAAAGATAAAATAAGCAAGCAAACACACACACAAACAATATGATTTTTATAGTGGTTTAGGAACCCTGTCCCTACATCCACTCTTCCAAGAGTACACACTCATAGTGTCTTGGGTTCCACTATAACCCATATAATGAAAATACAAAGTGCACCTAGTACACTTTTGAATTCCAGCTCCAGGGGGCATAAACAGTTTTCCCAACACTCTTCTGGATTCTAGCTCCAGGGGGCATAAACTTAGTACTCCCAATGCTCTTCTAGTTTTCACAACCTCACCAAGAAACTCACTGGTTTTAAAGGTCACCAGAAAACTTATTAATTTTCTAGAAATCATCAACAACTCTCTAGTTTCAAGTTTACCAGAAAACTTAAACACTTTTACATAATGTTTCTCTCAAGCACAAGGGAAGATCTAATCTCTTTTCAGTTCTATGTAATACAAAGATCTTCCCATAATGTAAACTAATGGCCATAAGGATATGCAATTTAAGCTCATGAAAGATAAAAGATAATTTAAGCTCTTGGCCATGGGTAGAAGGATTTGTACAAGGTTAAGCACATTTGAAAAGTATTCATTTACCACCTTTGAATTATCCCATTTTTTCCATAAGTAGTTTCTTCATAATTTCTACCTTTAGAGAATATGGGTTCCATTGAATGCAGAAATGAGAGCAGTATTGAATAAATAAGACCATTGAGATTTCTGCATTTGAAGTTTAGGCCTTTCTGATTTGTCTCTAGTTGCTGCATCGCCGTTCAAAAAGGAAGATGAGCTGTATCAAAAGTTGTTCCTTGTTTGACTTGTCACAGCTTGAAAAACTTACAGTGCTGCTTGTTGCCAAAAATGGTGACTAAAATAAATTTGCACAATAATAGCACAAGTGTAGACCCCATTAGGATGCTAGTTGTAGAGGCCCATAGGATGGCTTACCTAAGAGGGGAGGGGTGAATTGGGTATATAAAAATTCATTGCTTAACCTCTATTGGATCATTTCCCTCTTTTCGTGCTTGTGTGTGTTGTGATGCAAAGTGAATGATAAAATTCTAAAGTGCATGAAAGATAAAACAAGCAAGCAAATACACACACACACACACACACACAAAAACACTATTTTTATAGTGGTTTGGGAACCCTATCCATATGCCCACTCTTCCAAGAGCATACACTCATTATGCCTTGGGTTCCACTATATCCCATATAATAGAAATACAATAGTACTCCTAGCACTCTCCTAAATTCCAGTTCTAGGGAGCATAAATAAGTGTTCCCAACACTCTTCTGGATTCCAGCTCCAGGGGACTACAAACATAGTCCTCCCAGCACTCTTTTGGTTTTCACGAGTTCACTAGGAAACTTACTGGTTTCAAAGGTCAACAGTAAACTTGATGGTTTTCTAGAGATCACCAACAACTCTCTTGTTTCAAGTTTACTAGAAAAGATATACACTTTTACATAGTGTTTCACTCAAGCACAGGGGAAGATTTGATCTCTTTTACTACTCTATGTAATACAAAGATCTTCCCATAATGTGAAGACAATGGCCTTATAGATATAAAGATTGAAGCTAATGAAAGATAGATGACGGTTTAAGCTCTTGGCCATGGGTGGAAGGATTTCTATAAGGTTAAGCTCATTTGAAATGTCTTTCTTTACCACCTTTGAATCATTCCATCTTTTATCCTTAAATAGCTTCTTTATAATTTTGGCAGAAGATGGGTTCCGTTGAATGTAGAAACAAGAGCAGCATTGAATAAATAAGACCATTGAGATTTCTACCATTGAAGTCCATGCCTTTCTAATTTGTCTTGAGCTATTGCATTGCTATTCAAAGAGGAGGATGAGCTGTATTAAAGTGTTCCTCGTTTGACTTGTCACAACTTTGAAGAACCTATAGTGTAATGGTAACCGATATAAGTCATCATAATGATAGGACGAGTGTAGATGTCATTTGAATGCTAGTCACATAAATCGATTTTCCTCTGACAAGTCATGACCTCTCTCTGTCTACATTTGTCCGCCATAAGTTGTAGATGGATTCTTCCATAGGTTTTTCTGTCAGTTGAACTTCCATAAGAGTGATTTGTCTATTGCAAGTAGTAGATGAACTTTGAATGATGCATATGAAGTCAAACTAACTAATAGAAAAACTCTACTTTGTCTGCCTGAATTCCACTAAGAGATTTGTCTATTGGTCGATCCTTCATGCATGTGCTTCATCTGTTATAAATAATAGACGAACCTTGGGTGGTGTAGACGAATTTGGACTGGCTAATTGACAATTTCTTCTTTCTCTATATGAATAGACGAAGTGTGATGTTCTTTCTTTGTTCTTCATTTGCCTGTTAGTGGTGGCAGACGAAGCTTGGCTTGTTTTGCTCGAATAAACAAAATGTAGTATTCATTCATTGTAAGCAATAGATGAACTTTGCTCTATTTTGTCTTGGATGGAGTAATTTGCATGTCACATAGGTTTGTCTATTGTAAGTTGTAGATGATCGTGCCTTTGTCTATTAAAGTCCCTTTTTGGTCCAAGCAGCTCTTTGTCTATTCAGCTTCGTCTATGCTAACTATGCAGCTTCTACTTCGTCTTTCACTTTGGCTGATGCTTTGTCTATAGTAAATAATAGACGAATTTGATCTGCAAACAAAGTGAAGTTCTTCAACTATTTTATACACTTTGAGCAACAGAATGGGTTTATTCTTGCAACCTATTTCTTTCTTTAATCTTTATTTATCTATCTTGGCTCAGCTAACTTTCCATTACCTTCTCTGTTCAAATTGCCTTTTTGTCCGCAAACTAATCCATTCTTCTAACTTTGCTGATCAAACAAAGTTTTCTTGTTTTTGTGCATGATTGTCTAAGCAACAATTTCTTCTTTCTTCCTTTGTCTGATTATTTGATGGAGCTTCTTCTTCTTTCTTTATCTCAGACAAATTTTATCCAATCGATGTAGATAGTTCAAATTTCTCAAACAACTTTATGCTCTTTGACCATGGCTTTGTCTTCAACTTCTTTTATCTTGCATTTTTTGTTGAAATTTTCTTATTATATTTAATAGACAACACAACCTCGTTGTAGCGCATCTTTGAAGCTTTATTTTCTCCCTTGCTTTGTTCGTGGAAGCTTCTCTTTGACAATGCAGCCTTTCTTATTGCTTTGATGCAAACCTTCTATTTTCTTCTTCTTCTTCCACGATCTTTATCAGTTCAACTCCTTCGGAATGTAATAGATAGTCATGGCAATTTGTTGTAGACAATCTTGCACTTAGAACTTTATTGCACTTGCTACATTGTTAGCTTTCATATTCATTAACAAAATGTATTTTATCCTCATATGATTTAATCATATTGTAAATAAAATATAATATACATCTCTATTAGTTAAAGCTTAAATAATTATGGTGCTTAGTATGATTTGACAAATTTACGCAATAAAGAATATATAATGTTACGTGCCCCATAAAGTGAAGAATGTATGCTTTTGTAAGTAAACATTCATGATTATGTATTTATGTTAATTAAAGTTTATCAATTCATAATTGTACATATGATTGTTAGAGATTTAAGCATACAAAATTTTATCTTAATACAAGCTTTGTTATCATCAAAATCATGTATACAATAATACTGACACTATTCACACAAATCAATTTCCTTCTAATAAGTCATGACCTCTCCCTTTCTTCATTTGTCTGCCATAAGTTGCAAACAGATTCTCCGATTAGTTTGTTTGTTAGTTATTCTTTTATAGGAATGATTTTTCTATTATAAGTAGCAGACGAACTCTAAATAGCGCAGACAAAGTTGAACTGAACAATAGAAAAACTCTACTTTGTCTACATGAATTCCTCCAAGCAATTTGTCTATTGGTCAATTCTTCATGCATGCGCTTTTTCTATTGTAAATAAAAGATGAACTTTGGGTGGTGCAGAAGAAGTTGGATTGGTTTATTAACAAACTCTCCTTTGTCTATACAAACAGGCAAAGTGTGATGTTTCTCTTTTGTTCGACATTTATCTGTTGGAGGTGACAAATGAATTCTGATTTGTCTTTCTTGAACAGACAAAGTGTAGTATTCATCTGATGTAAGTAATAGACAAACTCTACTCTACTTTGTCTAGGACAAATTACTCTGCATGCCACATATAGGTTTATCTATTGTAAGTTGCAGACAAACGTGCATTTGTCTATTACAGTCCCTTTTTATCTAAGTAGCTACTTTGTCTGTGTAGCTTTGTCTATACTCATTATGCAGCTTGTACTTCATCTTCCACTTTATCTTTTGCTTTGTCCATAGTAATTAACAAACAAATTTGATCCACAAACGAAGTGGAGTTCTGCATTCTATTAAGTCTAACCCCTTTATTAAGCTTCATTTTGATGATGAATGAGATTAAACAACTTAGTTTTGATGATGAGTAAACAAATAAGTGAAGAATCAAGGTGCTAATAAATTACTTTCCAAGTGTTGCAGTATTAATATCAAAAGAGATTTATGAAAGTAATAAAGGAATCCTCAAATAATATGATGTTCAAAATTCAGTAAGAAGTAATTCAAAACTTTCTTAGAGGCCTGGTGATAAAGTTAGAAGCTGAGAAGAAATCAAAGATCAAATCAGATTTTATTTAGAAGTTACATAGAAGTGTTTCAGAACCAAATCAGAAATAAAATAGGAAACTCAGAATGACTCAGAAGATACTAGACGTAACTCAAAATAATGCCAGAAGCAAAATAGAAGCTTTCTTAGAATCAAAGAATTATGACAGAAGTAAAAATAGAAAAGCCATATGTGGTTAGAAACTGTTTAGAAGAACGAACAGAAGCAAAACAGAAAAACTTTGTCTACACAGAAGCATGTCAAGGAAACTTCCCATATTCAGAAATTGCTTAGAAAAATTAATAGAAAAATGACAAAGGCAAACTAAATAATGTCAAAAGCAAATTCAATCCTTAGAGTTAAATCAGAAGAATCATTATATGTTCAGAAGAATCCTAGAAGAAATGTCAAGAAGCACAGAAGACAAGTCAATTGTACAAAAACATGCCAGAAGAAACTCAGCGCTACACAAAAATCAAACTAAACATGGATATGATGCACAAAAGGAATACAAAAGTACTATCATGACACGTAGAATCAACCCCAAAGAAACTTTAGATATTCATAAGATTTTTCTGGTTGCACAAAAGCAATACAAAATTGTAACGACCCGGCGCTCCAGCACATATTATCCGCTTTGCCCAGTGCATCCTTACTAGGAACCACGCCAGACTCACGGATTTGTCCCTTCTAGCGCACAGTGCATCCTTAATAGGAACCTCACTAGCACCTCCAGGCCTGTCCTTCACCTTACTGTAATGACCTGGCGCTCCAGCACATATTGTCCTCTCTACCCAGTGCATCCTTACCAGGAACCTCACTAGACTCACGAATTTGTCCCTTCTAGTGCACAGTGCATCCTTAATAGGAACCTCACTAGCACCTCTGGGCCCGTCCTTCACTCGTTTTGTGATATCCCACATCACCTGGGTGAGGGAGGGAGTCCTGGGCTAAATATGTAAGGCTCGGTTGCAAAGGTGTCACCCATTTTGTGTGGGTGAAGGACGGGCCCGGAGGTGCTAGTGAGGTTCCTATTAAGAATGTACTGTACGCTAGAAGGGACAAATCTGCGAGTCTGGTGAGGTTCCTGGTAAGGATGCACTGGGTAGAGCAGACAATATGTGCTGGAGCGCCAGGTCATTACAGTTGGTATTAGAGCCGACTTCCAACAGTCTGCAAGGGTGTGTGCCATGAGGACATGGCAGCCCTGAGGAGGGGTGGATGTGATATCCCACATCACCTGAGTGAGAGAGGGAGTCCTGGGCTAAATATGTGAGGCTCGGTTGCAAAGGTGTCACCCATTTTGGGCAGGCGAAGGACAGCCCCGAAGGTGCTAGTGAGGTTCCTATTAAGGATGCACTGTGCGTTAGAAGGGACAAATCCATGAGTCTGGTGAGGTTCCTGGTAAGGATGCACTAGGTAGAGCGGACAATATGTGCTAGAGTGCCGGGTCATTACAGTAAAATGAGTG
>JAYJMB010000491.1:0-13966 GCA_036873735.1 Pouteria campechiana
TATGAGAATAATGATTATATTTAGGAATCAAATAGGTGCAAAAGATGAAGTATTAGGAGAATAAAATATGACATTTTTCATTCTCATCAGCGAGAGTGTAAAATAGGATTTTTTGTTAAACATATAGCACTTGTATTATCACACCTTATAGGAATATTCTTATAATGCAAACCATAATCCAGAAGTTATTGTTTCATCCAAAGCAATTGTGCACAACAACTTCTAATTACTATATACTCAGCTTTTGCAGCAGAGAGACCAACACTAATTTGTTTTCTAGAAAACCATAAAACTAAGCTATTTCATAGAAATTGACATGTTCCACTAGTGCTTCTCTTGTCAACTTTGTATCCTCCAAAGTTAGCATCTGAATATTCAATTAATTCAAAACCAGAACCTTTTGGATAATATAGCCTTAGACTTGGTGTATCAACTAGATACTTAAAAATGCATTTTACTGCAGCTAGGTGTGACTCTGTTGGACTAGACTGAAATCTAGCACATAAATACACACTAAATAAGATATCATGCCTTGCTGTAGTTAAGTATAGTAAGGAATCAATCATACTATGATACAATTTTTGATCAGCAAGTTTACCCTTCTCATCTTTATCTAATCTTGTTGAGGTGCTCATTGGAGTATTTTCTGTCTTCACTTCTTCCATCTTGAACTTCTTGAGCATGTCTCTTGTATACTTGGATTGGTAAATGAAGTTTTCATCATCTTTTTGTTTAATTTGTAATCCAAGGAAATAATTTAGCTTACCCATCATGCTCATTTCAAAATTAGCCTACATAATTCTAGAAAAATCTTGGCAAAGAACTTCATTAGTGGTACCAAAAATAATGTCATCTACATAAATTTGGACTATCAAGATATCTATGCCAACATTCTTAATGAATAATGTAGTATCAACTTTTCCTCTTTTGAATTGATGATCATCAAGACACTTATTTAATCTTTCATACCAAGCTCTTGGAGCTTGCCTCAGTCCATATAGTACTTTAGTAAGTTTATACACATGGTTTGGTTAATCATCAAACTCAAAACCAGGAGGTTGTTCTACATATACCTCCTTATTTAGATACCCATTAAGAAATGCACTTTTCACATCCATTTGAAATAGTTAAAATTCTTATAGGATGCAAATGCAAGTAACATCCTTATGGATTCTAATCTTAGGATTCCTCAAAGTCAATTCCCTCTTCTTGGGAATACCCTTTAGCAACTAATCTTACCTTATTTCTAACAACAAGTCCACTTTTATCTAATTTGTTTTTAAAAACCCATTTGGTTCCAATCACTTCCACATGCTTGGGTCTTGGAGCTAATTCCCAAACTTTGTTTCTTTCAAACTGATTTAGCTCTTCTTGCATTGCAATTATCCAATTTTCATCATCAAGAGCTTGATTAGTGCAAGTGGGTTCTATGTTTGAAATAAATGCAAAGTGTCCATGAATGTTTTGCATGGATTTCTTGTCCTAACCCCATCATATATGTTACTTATGACTTGATCTTTAGGATGAGCAGATATGAATTTTAAATCAGTGGGGTGTTGGTAAGGAATATTACATTCACTTACCTCTTTTTTAGCTTCTGAATTTTGATAATCATTTTGCATTAAAGTCCCTTCTCCCCCTTGCTTTTCTAGTTGTAGCCTTTCCATCCTGTTTGTGACTTTATCTGCATCACTATCATTCTCCTTTCCCAAGGTTAATCCAATCTCATCAAAAATTACATGCACAAATTCTTCTACAACTTGAGTCTTCATATTGAAAACTCTAAAAGCTCTATTGTTAGAAGAGTAGCCAAGAAATGTAGCCTCATCGCTCTTTGGATCAAACTTTCCAAGATTATCCTTACCATTGTTTAGTATATAATATAAACACCCAAAGGAATGAAAATATGAAATATTTGGTTTTCTTCCTTTCCAAAGCTCATAAGAATTTTTTTGCAGAATTGCTCTAATGGTAACTTTGTTTAGTACATGACAAGCTATGTTAACTACTTCTCTCCAAAATCTCTTAGACAACCTTCTCTCATTTAATATAGTTCTTGTCATTTCTTGTATTGTCCTATTCTTTCTTTTTACTACTCCATTTTGTTGTGGAGTTCTAGGAGATGAGAAGTTATAGTAAATTCCTTTTTCTTCATAATAATTAATAAAATTTCTATTTTCAAATTCACTACCATGATCACTTCGAATTAAAATAATTGAGAGTTGCTTCTCATTTTGAACAAGCTTTGAAAAAGTAGAGAATATGGAAAGTGCTTCATCTTTGCTTGTTAATAGGATTACCCATGTGAATCTAGTGTAGTCATCTACAATGACATACACATATATTTTCCCTCTAAGGCTAATTATGTCGGATGGTCAAAACAAATCCATATATAATAACTCTAGTGGTCTGGATGTGGATACTTCATTTTTGGAGGAAAAAGAGATTTTGGTCTATTTAGACATTTGATAAGCTTTGCAAATTTGATTTTTGTAATACTTCATCTTAGATAGACCATTTACTAAAATTTTCTTCCATATTAATATGTTTCATTCTTTTATGCCACAAACATGGGTCATCATTTATAGCAATTAGGTATTTTCCTAAAATTTCATCTAGATGGACTAGATGTACATTTTCATGCCTTTTTACACTAAACAATAAGCTATTATCAACATCTAATACATAACATGTGGATGATTCAAACATAATTTTATGACCTTTATCATATAATTGGCTAATGCTAAGTAGGTTATGTTTGAGACCATCAACATATAATATATACTCTATGCATGGATTATTTAAACCAAGGATTTTACTTATACCCTTAATGAATCCTTTATCATTGTCGCCAAATGCAAATATCCCTCCATTTATTGGTATCAACTCCTTAAAGAGGTCTTTGTTCCCGATCATGTGTCTTGAGCAGCCGCTATCCATGATCGAAGTGTTTCTCATTGTGGCTTTAAGACTTAGTTTCAATCATAAACAAAGAACATTCTACTTACCTCTTTGGTACCCAAGGAATGGGTCCATTTATGTTAGTGATAAATGTGCATTTTTCTTAGGTTTCCATTCCAATTTAGCACATCTTCTTTGCAATTGTTTAGCATAATAATGATGCAATTTATGTCCTTCTTTATTGCAAAAGTAACACTTACTAGGAATTTCTTTTGGTGCTTGAATGCCATTGGTTCTCTTACCTAAGAATGTTTTATGAACCTTCTAATGTTATGAAAATTCCTTCTTTTTTTTAATAAGGTTCATACCCTTGGTCCATCCACAAAATTTTATGATTTTTTATAATTCCTCACAACTTGATTGTTTACACCCAAGTCCACTTGTGCTATTTTGTCCAGTCATATGTAAGAACTTGGTCATTGATTCTCCTGGATTGGAGAACTTTTTCAACATACTATTTAATATTTCTATCTCCTTTTTCAAGTCACCAACTTCCTTTTGTAGAGATAGATTTTCTCTACAAGAATAGAATTTACGTTGACAATAGCACCAAGGTGTCTCTTCTTTTGAATGAATTTTTGTCCAAAAGTTTTAAATTCATCGAATAAAGAATTGTATGATTATTGTAATTCATCAAGCTTATTACATTCGCTAAAATTACTGGTAGAGCTTGAAGAATCAGAGGAATAAGAATAGTAAGAATTTACCTTAGTTTCCAATTTGTTTGTACATTGATCTTTGGTAGAAATATAGCTTGCGAAGTCATTTTCTATATGAGCCATGCAACAAATTCTTACTAGCTTTCTCATTTCCTTGTCATCTCCTCCACTTGAGCTTGTGCTTGAGGAATCCTCATCATTTGCATACATTCCCCTTGCTTGGTTCTAAGATAGTTTTCTAATTTGTTTTTCTTTTCTATCTTCTTTCTCATGTAAGTTAACTTTTTCTTCATTCAGACATAGTGCAAATATATGTTCAAATCCACCACACTTGTAACATTGAGGCAAGCTTCTTCTTCTTTCTCTTCTATTCTTGTCTTCTTGTATGAATTGTTTTCTTAAAATGTTGGCTCTATTACTTCTTACAAATTTCCTGAAATTCCTAGCAAGCATAGCAACTTCATCTTTAGTTTGTCAATCTGACTTGCTGTTGCTTTCATTTGTCGCTTTAAGAGCCATCGTTCTCTTTTGCTTGATAAGTTCTTCTCTTTTATTTTTTATCAACTCATGAGACATCAAGGAGCTAATAAAGTCATCAACTTTAAGTACATTTAAGTTCTTTGCTTCCTCAATTGCTGTGATCTTTTGATTCCATGACTTAGGCAATGCTCTCAAGATCATCATAACCTGTTTAGAATTAGAAATTTCTCTCTCTAATCATTTGAGAGTGTTAGTAATTTTTGAAAAATGTGCATATATTTCTGAAATACTTTCTCCTTCTTTCATCCTAAAATTTTCTAATTCCCCTATAAGTATGTTCTTCTTAGTTCCCTTGACTTGGGAAGAACCTTCATAGATTGACACCATTTTTTTCCAAATATTTTTGGCAGTAGTACATGATGAAACTCTATCGAACTCACTTGTAGATAAGACACAAAATAATGAGCTGATTGCTTTAGCATTGTTTTGAACATTTAGTATTTCTTCTTTGCTCTAGGCTTCAATCTCAGTGAAAGGAAGGTTTATTCCTACTGCTATAGCTTTCCAAGAATCCATGTCACTAGCCATAATGAATTGATTCATCCTTATTTTTTAATATATAAAGTTTGTTACATCGAATAGGGGTGGCCAAGGTGTCACACCCCAAGTTTAGCAGAGTTTCCCTTGTAAAATTAGGTCATGACACTAGTAATATAAGATCCAAGAGTCTACTCTTGAGTAACACTCCTACATCATATATACTGGATTTATGTGTAACCTGTCATCAATAATGTCTAATAATAAGTCCACCATCATCCCTCAAATAATATTGATAATCCTGAGCATAAACATAATATAAACCATACTACCATACTTAAGGAGTTGCAATGCAATAGCAAAGTAACTGATGAATTACAATCCTCTCTTCCACATAAACAAATAAATAAAAAATATCATGTCTCTCTCTCTCTCTATCCTCTCTCATGAACTGCTAATAAGTTAATCGCCTAACCCTTGATTAGTTATGATGATGCATTAGGATAACCTAAAAAAATTGAGAATAACCTAGTGTATGTTATCTCCGTAGGTAGCAATGAAATTAATACTAAACATATCAATGTAATCACACATTGAATAATGTATGTTATAGCAAACTCGATGATCCCTAGCAATCATTTCATATGCATGTAAGAAAAACAATGTCACATGACTCTAGAATCATGCATAATCACACACACACACACAAATACACACACACACACACACACACACACACACATATATATATATATCACTTCAGCATTGTCTCAACTCTAATGGTATAAACTCTCACCACTCAAGACAAGCTGTACTCTAGTGATTACCCTTTATTCTCTAGGTCACTCATAGCATTATCATTACTCTAGTGGTGTGAAACTCTCACCACTCAATGATAAGCCATTTCTCTAGTGACCACTCTTGGCATTTATCATTTCTCTAGTGATACAACTCTTATCACTGATGATACTGTATGCCTTCATGACCACTTACAACTATGCCATACCCTTAATGTCACCTCTTAGTCAATGAAGAGAATACTCCCCAAAACTATAACTCTTGACACAGTTGGCAAGTTACCTCTTAAGTGGCATGACAACTTATTAAATGGGTATATTTCATGATCATGTATATACATACTCTTATAAGCAAGAATACATACTAATTCATTTATATGCTCATACACAACTCATATGCATGAATAATTATGTTCCTAGGTATATAAACTAACATAATCTCATAACATACATAAAATAGACAATTGATAACAACCCTAATAAGAATATAGTAGGCAATCACATAATTTTTTTCAATATAAACCCTCGACAAGCCCCTCTCTGGTCATGTAAACATGCTTGGGCTCCCCTCAAGGAAATAAAGTCTCATATATTCTATCTTCTTCCTCATACAAGAATTTAATAACAAAATCTTATAATGATAACATTAGGAAGGGTTCAAAGCTACTTACCTTCTTAAGAAGAGATTAATTTACTTGCCTCTTTAATTCACTTAACACTGTTTGACAAAACATGCTTGTTAGATTACCTACTCTCATATGAGAATAATCTAACGTCCTTTTTCTAATCCTAAAACTTTAGGTTATAGAAATAAAAATAAGAATATGATCTTGATGTAATCGTGCTCCATTTTCCCACAATTTAGTTTTGATCATGATTCATCCATCGCTTATGACCAATTTCCTCCATTTTCATAGAAACAATCTAATCTGATGGTTTCATTCATACATCGAGTCTTCTAAAAAATATTAAATATCATTAAATATTGCAATAATTTATCCAATCATAAAGATCTTGATCATTAATCATGATCCAACCATTAATCGTGTCAAAAACTTACATATCAACCCTTTCTATTATCAATCTCATCCAATAAAATAAATTTATTATCTAATTTAACTAAAATCAACTAAATATCAATTAAATATATAATCAACAGAAATGTAATCATTTAGTTAAAATAAAATAGATTTTTAATTGGTGATTAAATGGCAATTGAATGGCTAAGATTACTCTATTCTCAACATATACCCAATTTGATCATGATCGGGACATATTCGCAATGCTTTTTCATCAAATCAATGCAACCAACCCCTTAACATATAAATTTCTAATGATCATCCATCAAATCAAGCAATTAGTGACATAATTATTCTTAGACTAACATTGGGCATCACATATTAGAAAATCAAAGTCATCCAATCACAATCAATCACAATTTGGGCCATCAAACATTAAATTAAACAATCCTAATATTTTTATCTACATAATTCATTCTCTATGTATCCAATGGTATGGATTAAACCATTAATGGCTAAAAAAATAAACTCAAAGATAACAGCCACTTATTCCCTCATCATTCCATTGTAATCATCATGAAATCATTACCAATCCACACAAAATTTCACATGCAATGTCTATTCATTGAAATGAATCTATTGCATGGTTTAGATCTTCTTTAAAATTATAAATTTCTAACATTAAAATATAGCAACCCTAAAACATCCCCCCAATGTCCATTAAAACCCATCAACATGAATCTTAAATCAAAGAGAAAATATAGTAGAACAACATACCTTTCTCCCTTCTTGATTTGTTTCCCAAAAAGGCTAAAAAAAGCAATAAAGAAGAACTTCTTTAAGGGAAAAATCTCTTTCGACAGCTCCTCCCTTTCTCCTTATGTTTTTTTTTCCTTTGCTTAGTTGTGAATAAGGTTTTTACTCTCTCTTTAGTCTCCACACATGCCCACGTGTGGATGTGGGCCCCACTATTTAGGTTTTGCTAAAACAAAATTTATTTTCTAGACATGCTAATGAGCAATGTACCCATGACCTCCCCTTAAGAAAGCTAGCCCATAACCAACTAAGCTACAAGTCCAAGTTGGAAGCATTTGCTTTAAAAGTATGCTTTGAAGTCCAATTACACAACCTTTTTGGGCTTTCCTACTTTTCTTGGGTCCAATCCATTTAAACACATCCTAACCCTTAATTTTATTCTCAACTAAGGGTCTCCCTTATAGGTTTTGAAATTTTGAACAACCTTTTAGTTAAGCCCGAAGTCAAATTCCTTCTTTGAATACACCAAGAAGGCTATTGGATCCAAGCTATCCATTTTCACTCTTTTTGGATTTCTTTATAACTTGGTTTCCCGAATCATGATCCAAACTTTTGAAAATGTTCATTGCCTCATTTATTATTATTTGAACTCTTTTGACCATTCTATATTAGTTTATAAATATTTATTTATTTATTTATTTTACTAAATAGTTCTCCATTAATCAATAATGCACAACTATCACTCTTATGTGCTACAATTATCATAATGAAACATTAATAATCACAATAAACTAAATAAAAGAAAATAGAAGTCTAGAAAATTATGGGGCATTACACTAGGTAGAAGATTGCCCCTCAGTAAATACATGAGTAGAGGATGATGATGGGTTTGCCATTTTAGATCTCTACAAGTAGGCTCATAGTTTAATCTGATACCACTTGTTGGGTCCAGTAAGCTTGGCTTAACCCAAGAGAAGAGGGGTGAATTAGGTTTATAAAAATATTATGCTCAACCCCTTGTTTGATTACTTTCCCTCCTTAATGAAATAAGCAATAAAGTAGTTAAATGTAAGGAACTAAAATAATCACACATGAATAGCACACAATAATTTTTATAGTGGTTCAATCAACCTTCCTTACTCCACTCTTTCAAGAAAACTCTTCTCTATGCCTTGGGTTCCATTATCTCTCTATAATGAAATTACAAAAGTGCTCCTCACACTCTTCTAGATTCCAGCTCTAGGGGGCATAAACTTAGCAATCGATTATACGAACAATCTCTCCAACAATCGACTTACTCTTCTTAATTCTAGCTCAAGGAGGCATAAACTTAACGATCAATTATGAGAACAATATCTCTAATAATCGACTCGCTCTTCTTGGATGGTTTCTAACAACTTAAGAAATACAAATATGAAAGAAAAAGAGAATTACACTTTGAACATGCTTATTGTTGAGCACTGGGAAGAAGTGATTTGAGTAGCTCTTTTTGGTGTTGAGAATCCTCCCTTTGTGTTGTAGAAGAAGACCTTGAATGAATATTGTGAAGTTAACATCTCTTGTATGAGTTTGAAGAAGGCTTCAGCTCTTGGCCTTTGGTTGCTTGAGAATGAAATGATTAAAGCTAAAAAAAAAAATCTTCAAAATGAATGCAACAACTGATTAGAAACGTCCCTTCATTTCTTCTTAAATAGATCTTTCAAATACATGATTGTTTATGTTGATTTGATAGATCAATGTTTGAATTTCCAACCGTTGGGGGTCGCTAGATGGTATGGCAGGCACCTGGTCTAAGCGGCTATGCGCCAGGCGATATGGCAGGTGGCTGGGCCCTGGTGCTACAGTCAATTTTTGTCTTTTCTTCTAAGTGCACCTTACTATCTTCTGGCAGGTGGTATGGCAAGCGGCTGCCACACCGACTATCCTCCAAGGCGTAGACAGTTTGCTTTCTAGGCTTTGGTCTTAAGTCATCCATCTGTCCATTAGTAGGTGATAGGAACAGGCGGGCTGGGTTCATGACAGGAAGTTTGCTTTCTAAGCTTTGGTCTTGAGTCATCCATCTGTCCATTGGCAGGTGGTATGGCAAGCGGCTACGCTTGGCAGGCCATATCACAAGTGGCTATGCCAAGCAGTTACTGTCCTCAACTTGAGTTTTTACATTCTACCACTTTTGAAACTTTGACATTTTTTCCTTAAAAATTGAAATACACTTGTCCATATATAATTTTCATAAGTTTATAAACATGGATATAAATTTTGAATTATATTTTTATATTTAGACAAACTCTTTCAAGCTTACATTCTTTAGAATATAGAAATGAAACTCTAAGGCACATAATTTTATCTTAACTATTATAAATATGATCCATTATAGCACAATATGATAAGCCAAGTTAATTGCAATATAGATCATAATGATTTTCTTCATTTTCTGATAACTTGCAAATATGCTTTTATAATGATTACTTAATTAAAATACATACTCTTCAGGCATACTTGACTACACTTGAAGCTTTCTAAATTATCAACATCATTGGCATATATCAAGTCTAAAATAAGTTTTGTTGTAATCAAAATCATATATATAATACTAACATATCTTTCATGAATTTCAAACTTTAACAAATGGATGTTAAAAGTACATTCCTAAATGGTTTCATAAATGAAGAAGTTTATGTAGAACAACCTCCTGGGTTTGAAGATCCTTATGATTCAAACCATGTCTTCAAACTCAAGTATCTCTTTTATATATAGTAAGTAGACTAGATATTATATTTAGTGTATGCATGTGTACATGATTTCAGTTAGATCTTAAAGAATCACATCTAATGACTATTAAAAGAATATTTAGATACCTTTTAAATACTCCAAATCTTAGACTATAGTATTCAAAAGGATCAAACTTTGAATTAGTTAGGTACTCTGACTCAAATTTTGCTATATATAAAGTAGATAGAAAATATACCTCTGAAATATGTCAATTTCTTGGAAGCATGATAATATCATAATTCTCAAAGAAACAAACATCTGCAGCTTTATCAACTATTGAAGCTAAATATGTAGTTATAGGTAGTTGTCATGCACAAATTTTATGGATGAAATAGTAATTAAATGATTATGGGTTGAAATATGTTGATGCTCCTATTAGATGTGATAATACAAGTATAATAAATCTGACAAAGAATCTAGTATGATATTCAAGAACTAACACATAAAAGTCAGACATAACTTCATTAGAGACTTGTGCGAAACCATGACATATGCTTAGAATATGTACCAACTGAAAATCAGTTAGCAGACATTTTTACAAAACCTCTTCAAGAAAGATTCTGTAAAATTAGAAGCAAACTTGGTATACTATATCCATATGCATAAAATACATATTTGATCCTACTATTTAAATGCCTAAAAACATTCATAAATGTTAAATAAATTGATCTAGAAGTATATCAAAAATTTTGAAATAACATTTAGAAGTAAGTCAGAAGTAAATCAGAATCTCTGAACCTCTCTTAAAATGCTTTAGAAATAACTCAAAAATTCTATAAAAAAAACACTCAGAGTTTATCAAAAATCACATAGAAGTTCTGTTAATATCTTAGAAATATTTTTACCCATCACAGAAGTTCTGTGATACTTCCTCAAAACTTTTGACTTACAGGTCTGATAGCTCCAGCACTTTTGCGAGTCCAAAACCACTTCTGTATACCCTACTCAGAACTTCTAAGATCATTAAAATAGAAGTTCTATTGAACTTATACTCCATATAGAACTTCAACACCTCAATTCACTTTTGTGTAAACTCCTTAACCTAGAAGCTCTATGTAAATTCTGTGTCGCACAGAACTTCTATTATACTACAACAGAAGTTTCGTTCCCTTCAAAAACTCAATTACCCAAAAGAGTATCTTTCAAACCCAAAAAGAGCCATTGTTAAAAATGGAAAGCATCCCACCAAAGTTCCACTTTCTATCTTTCATTTTCTTCCACAATATACTGAGTGGATAGCTCTTGATCTTATTTGATCAGGATAACTAATTCCTGAACAAATTGATGAAATCCCTCCAGAATGGAACACACCCTCAATTTCTCAACTAATTCCTCCAAAGTCTCCTCCAAAACCAAAAGATGAAAACTATGATATTCTTCTTCATATCTATCATCCAATCAAACATACAAATTCTAAATTCTTTGCTCAATCAAAAATAAATTCTAACATTGCAAAAATGTTTCTCTCACACAATCTTGCTATTCATTCTTCTACACTTGTATTTCCACAAATCATGGATCAGAATACTCTTTCTAGAATTATACTGATCCCTGATCCTCCTCTCACACCCATGGGTCATGAAATCAACATTCCTCAGTTAGCATCTTTTCATGATGCATATATTGAAAAGCTTCTTCAGATATTTCCATCATCGTGGCCCACTAGAACATTCTTTCCATCTCCCTTAGGACCTTTCAATAGCATTTCTATAATTGAGGAAAAATCTCTATTCTATTCTGTAGCTAATTTGTAAGCTATTGCTGACAATCTTCCACTTCTTTATCCAAAGCTTGTTGATCCATCACTTCTTCACAAAATCTAGGTAAATTATCCCAAACCAACCCTTTCGCCAAAACCAAAAACCTCACCTCCTCTAAAAACCACCAGAAAATCAAAAACTTCTCCCACTCTAAAACCAAGAACCTCCAGAAAAGCACCTTCTATTCTAATAAAATAAACTGTTTAGACAAAACCAAAGAGGAAACCAAGAATTTCACCTTCAAAGGAATACAAAAAGACTCCTCTTTCTCACATTACCATGAATCATCAAGAATATACTACAAGGATAAAGGCTAACATTAAAGCTCTCTTAAAAGGGATTCGTATACTCTTTCTTGAGTTACTAGTATTGGTCCTGAAGGTTGGACAAAACCTAAGAGGGGAGGGATGAATTGCGTACTTAAAAATTATTTCTCAACCCCTTTTAGGACTACTCTTCCCTCTAGTGATCAATCACTCAATCAACAATTGCACAAACTAAATAAGAAACAATGATTTTTATAGTGGTTTGAATAAACACTCTACTCCACTCTTCCAAGAGCACTTTTCTCTTAGTGTCTTAATTCCCAATAATCCCCAACACTCTTCTAGAATCCAGCTCTAGGGGGCATAAACAAGTGTCCCCAACACTCTTCTGGATTCTAGCTCCAGAGGGTGTGAACAAGTGTCTCTAACACTCTTCTAGATTTTAGCTCTAGGGGCCATGAATAAATAACTCTTGTCTACACTCAAACAGTCATAGCTCTTCTTGACTCTAGTCTCCACCACTAGCTCAAGAAACTTTATAAGACATGAATATTAGAAGTTTAAGCACAGGAATTTCTCAGTAAGCATAGGAAAATATTTTTAAAAGTTGAATGTAGAATTAAATGATCTTCCCAAAGATAGTTAATTGCCTTCAAAGAAAAGTTGAGGAAGGTTTAAATGCAAGGCTCTTGACTCTAGAAGGATTTAGCTCAGATTAGTAAATGCTCTCAAGAGGGTTTTGAATGATTTTCTCAATACTCCATTGGTTCCTCCTGCTCCAGTGATGCTTCATTTATAGCTACTTTGAATTCTAGTCATTGGTGGTAAGTGAGCTTCATTAATAACAAAAGACATTCTGATTGGTGTATTTTGAATTCTTTGACTTTTGCTTATTCCTCATATGCTGGAATGCCTACAGTGCCGCCTTTGAGAAGATGATTTTTGGTTTCTTAATAAGCTCTGGTCGAGGTATTACTACAATGGTTACCTCTTTCATTAATATAGAAAGATCGTTGTTAATGCTGAGTAAAAACCAATGATTCATTTTGATTGTTACTCATCTTTTACTTATGATAGATGAAGTATTTGTCCAGCTGTCCATAAGACAAAGTTCCTTCATCTTTGTCTTTCGTAAGTGACAGACGAATCATCCTTTCTATTGTTACTAGACAAATCAACCATTCAATTTCTTTGTCTGTTGCATTATAGAGGCATAAATGTCTTATTGCTTCAGCACTTTGTTCGTTGAGTTTTTCTTCATGCCTCCATCTAATGAAATATTTGTTCACTTTACATGTTAACAGCAGACAATCACTGACAAATTCTTTGCCCGCTTTATCTGTTGATGGTAGACAAAGTTTTTATTCTGCTAAAAAGATCTTCACTTCTTCTGCCTTTATCTATTCTCATTAGATGACCATTGGCATAACTGTGGCTTGCTTATGATAGATAAAATCTATTATATCCATACTATTTTGCATCCGTTAGTTATGATTTTCCACTTTGATAAACGAATGGAAACGACCGAGTCCTTTTCATTCGTGCTTTATCTTTTAGAACACTTTATATTTTACTTCTTTACTTGCTCAAGCCTTATCTCTATGGAATATATTTTCTGGGCTTATTTTCTTTAAGACCTGTAACTTAATTCCGCATGCTAAAAACTTGATAACATCTATTAGTACATAATCTTTAATCAAGTTTTTTTATCATCAAAATCATGAATTCATGTCAGCATTCTCCCCCTTTTTGATGATGACAAAACTTGATTAAAAATTATTTTATAAAAGATAATCTCCCCCTGAATGTATGTAGATAATAAAATTTTTGTAATGTTTAATCATTCCATAAGTTGTCATCTTCCAATGTTTTGTTATCTTATTTTATATATATTCTATATATTCTTCCACTGATTATTTATAATGTATTCTCCCCTTGATTAGTTAAAGAGTATGCAGTTTT
>JAYJMB010000492.1:0-17931 GCA_036873735.1 Pouteria campechiana
TGAATGGCTTCTCATTGCAAAATGGGAAGGTCAATCAGGTGAATCCGCTCATTATGCGTGGAAAGTAGGGGAAGAGTCTGATTCAAAACCATTTGTGATAGATCACGTCGAACTGAAGCACTTAAGAAAGAAGCGGATAACTTTTGGTTGATTTGATGCTCATTCTAACATGGTTCATAAGGTCACAGCACAGACATAACCTGGTTGTAGCTACTAGTCAAGCTCATCAAATGCAAACATGGCTCATGGTGGCCATGGTAGAGGCCGCAAGATAGACAAGAGTTATGCACAGTCTCAAAATTAGACTCAAGGAAGATTTTTTTCTTTTGGAAAAAAGAAAGAATTTTCTAGTGTCAAGAGTGGAATGCTTGCTTTTCGGGCATGGGCAGTAGAGCTCTCGTGACTAAGCAATTTCCCCTAGTAGACTTTCATCGATGAAGCAAAATGAGTTCAATGAACAATCTTAGGTCAATGAGCTCAAGTTGGAGTGGAAGTAGTGAAGGAGGTGAGTTCCTTAACTTAGGCGAGCCTAAAGAGAGAAGAGAGTTCAGTCTACAAAGGGTTCGGGTTCTCAATCCGGATCAGTCCCACACAGGCCCAGGCCCAGGAAAGAGGGAAGCAAGCATAGATGGATAGGAAAGAAGCATAGGAAGCAGTCACTCCCATCAAACATGGTAGGTTGGGCTGTCACTCTTAAAGCAATAGCATATAAAGTGGGAAGCAATAAAAAGCAGAAGTTGGAGCTCCCGGACAAGCAGCATGGGAAAGGACTCAAGCTAAGCTATGGGTATTACTGGTTGTACTATTTCTATTACCTTTGGTGATAATGGAAAACGTAGAGTGGTTGGAATTAGTAAGATAAGCCAACCTACCTCTATTACTATTTCAAATATTTTACTAGTAGAAGGATTAAAGCACAATCTGTTAAGTGTTAGTCAATTTTGTGATAATGGATATAAGTTTGTGTTTGAATCACATATATGCTCTGTAATAGATAGTTCAAATGCAGTTTTAGTGCTTGGTAAAAGATATGGAAATGTATATCTAGTTGATTTAAGTGATATCCAAATCAAATGTCTTGTTGTGAATAATGAAGAATCTTTGTTGTGGTATAGAAAACTGGGGCATGCCAACAAGTTCATGATTGAAAAACTATACAAAAAAGATGTTGTTGTTTGCTTACCCAATTTGAATTTGACCAAAATGAATTGTATGATGCTTGCTTAAAAGGAAAGCAAGTTAGAGAATCATTCAAATCAAGCAAAGAAGTATACACAACCAAACCACTTCAATTGCTACACATGGATCTTGTTGGACCAATAAGAACTAGAAATCTTTGAGGAAAACATTATGCATATGTCATTATGTATGACTATTCTAGATTCACTTGGATAATGTTTCTTGCTTCCAAATATGAGACTTTTTTATTCTTTAAAACATTTACCAAACATGTATAGAATGAACAAGATAATATAGTAGCCATAAGAAGTGATCATGGTGAAGAATTTGAAAACTAGAAATTCACTACTTTTTGTGAAAGCAATGAAATTTTGCACACATTCTCTGTACCAAGAACGCCTCAGCAAAATGAAGTAGCTAAAAGAAAAAATAGATCTTTGCAAGAAATGCCAAGGAAAATGTTGAGTGAATATGACTTACCTTAATACTTTTGGATTGAAGCAATGAATACTTCATGCTACAATATTAATAGAATTTTTACTAGGTCTATACTCAATAAAATTCCATATGAATTATCTTATGACAGACAACCAAACATCTCTAATTTCCAAACTTTTGGTTACAAATGTTTTATTCTTAACAATGGGAAAGAAAACCGTGACAAATTTGACAGCAAATCTAACGAAGGCATTTTTCTTGGTTATTCCATTATTAGCAAGGCATTTAGAGTCTACAATCTGAAAAATAAAACTATAGAAGAATTCATTCATGTAAAATTTGTTGAAAGTACTAACCCCTCTAGAAATATAAGTGATTTTGATGATAAGACAAGAGAACTCACAACATCTGTAGAGAAAATAAAAATACAAGATGAAGACAAGGATTCTTCACAATAAAAAACATAAAAAGATGAAGAAGAAACAGATGATAGACCATACATCAATAAGGTAAATAATGAGGGTAACAATTCCCTTCCAAAATATTGGAGATTCATGCATGATCATCCTGAAAACCAAGTAATTGGTGATATTTATGATAAAGTATTCTTCATATCATCAAATATGTAGAAATTTTGCTTTTATTTCTCAACTTGAACCAACTTGAATAGATCAAGCTTTAGAACATGAAAATTGGATTTTAGCTATGCAAGAAGAATTGGATCCATTCAAATGTAACAATATGTGGACACTTGTTTCAAGACCCAACCATCAATCTGTTATAGGAACCAAATAGGCTACTAGGAATAAATTAGATGAATCTAGTATAGTGATAAGAAATAAAACAAGATTAGTAGCAAAAGGATACTGTCAAGAGGAAGTAATAGACTTTGAAGAATCATATGCTCCTGTTACCAGAATTTAAGCTATTAGAATGTTACTAGCATTTGCATCTTTTATGAATTTCAAACGTTATCAAATGAATGTTAAAAGTGCATTTCTAAATGGTTTCATAAATGAAGAAGTTTATGTAGAACAACCTCCTGGGTTTGAAGATTCTTATAATTCAAACCATGTCTACAAACTCAAGAAAGCTCTCTATGGATTAAAAAAAGCTCCTAAAGCATGGTATGAGAGATTAAGTAAATTCTTAATAGAAAAAGGATTTACAAGAGATAAAGTAGACATCACACTCTTTATTAAGCATGATAAAAGTAATATGTTAATTCTTCAAATTTATGTGAATGATATTATATTTGGTGCAACTAATGACAAATTATGTCAAGACTTCTCTAAAGTAATGCAAGGAGAATTTGAGATGAGTTTAAAGGGTGAGATGAACTTCTTTTGGGGACTTCAAGTAAAAATAAAGGAATGAATCTTTATCCACGTCAAAGAATTACTCAAGAAATTTGATTTAGAAGAAGGAAAGCCATTAGCCACACCAATGAGTACATCCATTAAAATATATCAAAAGGTAAATCTATCCGTCAAAAACTCTATAGAAGCATTCTTTTATATTTAATTGCAAGTAGAGTAGATATAATATTTAGTGTATGCATGTGTGCATGATTCCAGTCAGATTCTAAAGAATCACATCTAATTGCTATTAAAAGAATATTTAGATACCTTTTAAACACTCCAAATCTTGGCCTATCCAAAAGGTTCAAACTTTGAATTAGTTGGGTACTCTGACTCAGATTTTGCAGGATATAAAGTAGATAGAAAGAATACCTCTAGAACATGTTAGTTTCTTGGAAGCATGATCATATCATAGTTTTCCAAGAAACAAACATCTATGAATTTATCAATTACTGAAGCTGAATATGCAATTGTAGGTAGCTGTTGTGCACAAATTATGTGGATGAAACAATAATTAAATGACTATGGGTTGAAATATGTTGATACTCCTATTAGATGTGACAAACTAGTGTGATAAATCTCACAAAGAATCCAATGTACATTTCAAAACTAAACACATAAAAGTCATACATCACTTCATTAGAGACCATTTACAAAACCATGACGTCTGCTTAGAATATGTATCAACTAAAATTAGTAGGTAGACATTTTTACAAAACCTCTTTGAGAAGACAGATTCTATAAAATTAGAAGAGAACTTGGTGTACTAGATCCATGCGAATGAAATATATGCTTAATCCTAATGTTTAAATGCTTAAAACATTCATAAATGTTAAATAAATTAGTTCAAAAGTATGTCAGAAATTCTAAAATTACTTTTAAAATGCTTCAAAAACAACTCAGAAACTCTATTATATTACTTAAAATGATTCAAAAGTAACTCAAAAAATCTATCAAAACACTTAGAGTTCATTAGAAATTACACAAAAGTTCTGACATAATTTCAGAATTACTTTCACTCATCACATAAATTATATGACACTTCTTCAGAACCTCTGACTTATGAGTCAGATAGCTCCAGAATTTCTGCATAAGCTCCTCAAAACTTTCAGATCATTAACACAGAAGTTCCGTTTAATTTTTGTGATGCATAGAACTTCTAATTTAATACATTAGAAGTTTTGTCCCTACAAAAACCCTAACCCCAGAAGCTCTACACTCCCATTTTGAAACTCTGAGCTCCTTCTTCAGAAAGGTGATTCAAAATTTCTATTAGCTACTTTTCCCTCTATCGAACTACTCCCATTTTGATTCATCCTAGAGATTTTCCGTCCCCCAAATCTTTGAAAACTCTCTTATTCAAAACCCTAAGCTAAAAATTCCATTTACTGCTACAAATGGTGAGGACAAAGAGGGCCAGCAAGCGAACTAAAATGTCATCTTCAAATTCAAAGATAAGGAGAAGAGAAATTTTAGAAGAAGAAACTCTAAGGAAAAGAAGAAGAACAAAAGATTACATTCTTAAGGTAATCTTGAATAGCAACTATTCTGCTCATAGTAAGTTCATTAAATATTTTGACAGAATAAAGATTGTGAAAGGAAGAGTCTTTGACTTTGAAGCATTTGGAGAAAATAACCTAAATCTAGAGGTGACAAACTGGATTAAATTCCAAGGCTAGGAAAGTTTCATGAGCTATAAGGGCAAATCTTATACTAGAATGGTTCAAGCCCTAGTCGCCAACTTCAACTACAATACCAAGAAATCATGGATTGGAATGACTGAAATAGATCTATCTCTAGAGAATATAAGAAATACATTCAATATTCCTAAGATGGAACAATAAGAAATAGATTGGCCATCTAATAAAACAAGACTATTTTCAGATTTGGCTGGAGTAGAAATTAAAGATAATGTGACTTACCTATATATCAACAATCTAAATTTAGATCTCAAGCTTACTCATATGTTAGTTTTCAAACATATATCCTAAGATAGGAGGTACAAATCAGATCTTTGAAAAGGAAGCCAAGATCTTGTGGGCAATGAAGCACAGGAAGAAAATAGATCTAGCTCAAATAATTGTAGATCAACTATACTTGGTGAAGATATCTACCAAGTATTATCTACTTTATAGGATAATTATGAGCAATTTTCTAAGGTTAACTAACATTGATCTCTCCAAAGAAGCTGTAGAAGAATTTATGGCAAGAGAAGCAATAAATAGAGATACTTTGAAGAGAATTGGCTTCAAGTTGACTCCATAAGACTGGATTTCCTAGAAGCCAAGAAAAGAAGAACAAGTGAAGAGATTAGAAACTGGAGAAGAAAGAAGAGACAAGCAAGACACTATGGAAGAAGCAAGAAGAGAAGAAGCTATAGAAAGAAATAAGGGAGAGATAGAAATAGACAATAGAGAAGAAAGTATAGCAACAGTGCCTTCAAGACCTACCCAAACTCAACCACAATCTTCCATTCCTCCACCTCAATAGCACACCTATTCAGCTCCACAAAACCTTGATTCCATCTTTGAGCTCACCTATTACCCATCCTCATAAGAATAACCAATCTCGAAACACAAAATTCATCTCTTAACCAAAGGATGGGATCAATTTGGGAATCACTAGCTCACAAGCTAGATGCACTGAGTACTCAAATTAAAGCTATCAAAACCCAACCTCAAACCCAACATTAACCATCCTATCCACTCTCTCCACAACATCATAACAAATCCCCTTCACCCATTCAATTTTCTACACATTCATCATCTTCCATCTCACGTACACACACCCCAACTCTAGAAGTTGTCGAGCCTCAAGAGGAACAATCTGAAGCCATCATTCAAACCTCCACACAGACACAACATTCATTAGTATTTTCAAAATTCATTCCCATTGAACCATTACCCAATTATCCAAAGGATTATCTTTCAAATTCAAATAGAGCTATTGTTAAATATGGAAAGTATCCCACTGAAGTACCACTTCCTATCTTTCATTTTCTTCCAAAATATGTTGAATGGACTTTGATTAATCTTGTTCGATCAGGAGAAATAATCCTCATTCAAATTGAAGAGCTTCCTTTAGAATGGAATACACCTTCAATTTGTCCACCAACTCCTCCAAAATCTCCTCAAAAATCAAAGGATAAAAACTATGATATTCTTCTTCGTATCTATTATCCAATCAAATTCACATATTCTGAATTCATAACATAGTTAGAAATTAATTTTGCAATCTCTAGAATGTTTCTATCCCACAATCTTGTCATTCATCCTTCTACACTTTCATTTCCACAAATCACAAATCAAAATACTCTTTGTAGAATTATACTAATCCCTGATCCTCCTCTCACACCCATGGGTCATGAAATCATAATTCCTCAGTTAGCATTTTTTCAAGATGCATATAGTAAGAAATATTTTCAAATGTTTCTAGCATCAAGGCCCCCTAGAACAATTTTTACATCTCCCTCAGAACAATTTAATAACATTTTTATAACTAAGGAAGCATCTCTATTCTATTCTAAAGCTAATTTGTAAACTATTGCTGACAATCTTCTACTTTCTATCCATAGCTTGCTGATCCATCACTTCTTCACAAAATTCAAGTGAATTATCCCAAACTAGCCCCTTTACCAAAACCAAAAGCCTCACCACCTCCAAAACCAAAGACAGACAGAAAACCAAAAACCTCACTAGCCCCAAATTTAAAAACATCTAAAAATTACCCTCTATTTCCATATAACAAACTGTTCAGACAAAACCAAAAAGGAAACCTAGAATTTCACCTCATGAAGTTCACAAAAAGGCTTCTCCTCCTCGACAAACTTTATATTATGAGGAATACATGGTTAGAATGTATGCTAATACTGAAGCCATTCTTAAAAAGCAACCACTTCTTTTTCCTAAACTCTTAGACCCCACATTCAAAGACTGCATAGATATCATTTATGTTTTGGCCTACAAAGATCCCTTTCTACCCCAAGAAGCACCCACTTGCATTCCCAGAGATCCCACTTTTATTCCTCGTCTTCTTCCACCTAGAATCAAGAAGGCTGTATCTAAACCCAAATCATCTTCCACATAACCCTCATCTTCTACAACAATAAATACTCCTTCAAAACCTACTCTTTCTTTTGATAACCCTAATTTCTTTCCTATAACCTACAACATAAAACCAAGAAATTGACCACTATATTTAAAACTCACATCTTTTTCTGACTATAGTCATTTTTTTATGTTACTTCATTGTCATATACTTATTCTGCTGTATCTTAAACCGCAATGATGTATTCTATTCTAATGTATTTGAATCACTTTTGCTATGTAATATAGTTGTGTAATGTCATTTTGATGTAATAAGTTCTATCATTTTAATGTAATCTCTTACTTAGTCCCTTTTACTTCATTCCTTTTATTATAACAAAATGGGGGAGAAAAATAAGAAAAGAGTGAAATAAGAGAAGAATGAAATAATTTTTTAAGTACATTTAGGGTACATATAATTAGGGGGAGCTTACCCATGTAGGTGGAGCCCCACTAAGAAGCACATTACATACATTACATTTTTTTAAATTTTCTTTATGAAAGGTTCATCACTCAAATATTTTGTCATCATCAAAAAGAGGAGAATGTTAATCTAACCTCTTTACTAAGCTTGATTTTGATGATGAATGAGATTAAACAACTCAGTTTTGATGATGAATAAACAAGTGAGTGAAGAATTAAGGTACTAACAAATTACTTTCCAAGCATTGCAGTATTAAATATCTAAATAGATTACGGAAGGTAGTTGCAAGAAATAAAGATGTTATTGTAATTAACCTCTCAAAGAAAGGTATACAAAGGAATGTCTGAATAAAAAGAACATTCAAAAGTCATTCAGAATTTATTCAGAAGACGAGCATGAAAGATTAGAAGTTAATAAGAAATCAAAAGTTACACAAAGTGTTACAGAACTACATTAGAAATAGGGTACAAAACTCAGAAGCACTCAAAATTATCAGATTTATCTCAAAACTACATTAGAAGTAAATCAAAACTTCCACAAAATCAAAATGAAGCAATATCAAACATTAGAAGAAAAATAGAAGAAGCAAAGAGACAAGTCAGAAATCAAATAAAAAATGTATCTATATTCAGAAGATCTTTAAAAAAATAGCAGAAGCAACTTTAGCTACACAGAAGAAACCCAGAATGATAAATATGCTACACAAATTCAACTCAAAAGAACCTTCTGCTTCACAAAACTAAGCCAGAAGAAATCTTGAAAAGACAAAAGCAATAATACTGTCATGCCACACAAAAGAAATACAAAAACATTATCATGCAACACAAAAGAAATGTAGAAGCATTGTCACACAGAAGTAATATAAAACACTGTCATGCTGTATAGAAGCAATGCAGAACACTATCACACTACACAAAAAAAGTATAGAAACCATGACACACTATACAAAATCAAGTCAGAAGCATTCTCAGCAGCATGCTCAATTAAGCATGATTCAATAAAGACATAAAGAATCAAAGCCTGAACTTCATAAGCAAATCAGAGGCAACTCAGAAGTTCTTCAGAAGCCTAAATTATGACAGTTGAAGGATAAGATAGTGGACAGAAATCCTAAAGAGGATATTGCCAAAATTCACTTATCACAGAAATTTTGAAGAACCACTTCAAAAGTTCTGTTAAGTTATAAATTGAAGCATAAAAGTTCTGAGGACACTACCCAGAATTTTTTAATCTTGACAATTTGTAAAAGTCGTTACCAACTCTACCTAATTAATTTGAAAATGGTGCCAAAGGTTGCAATAGCTAAAAAATTTTAAATCCTATATAAAGAGGATTAAGACGACTCTTAAAATAATAAAGATTACACTGAAAATCATCTTTGATTCAAGAAAGAGCATTTACACCTTTCCATCATTCAACTCCAGTTGCTATGACACTATTAAAGTATTCAGAGTCTTCAAAATCATATTTGCATCAACTTCAAAAGGAATTTGAATCTAATCTCATTACATAATTCTTTTAATTAAGCTTCAATTTTTGTACATGTTTGACTAATTAAGAGGCATTATTTTTGTATATTCCATTTGAAAAATAAATAGTTAGTTGGTAAGCTCTGTGAAACCAAAAAGTTTTGTACAAGTTTTTGGTTAGCTTTGAAAAAACTAGTAAGTTAGTTGGTAAGCTTAGAAACTAACGTGTATAAGTTTGTTGGTAAGCTTGAAAACCAATGTGTAAAAGTTTCTAGTGAACTTGGAAAACCAGTAAGTTGTTACGGAACTTGCAAAACCAACAAGTGTAATAGTGGAACCTGAGTTCAGTAAAAGAGATTAACTCAGAGAAGTGGAGTAGGAACCTAGGATGGGCTGAACCACTATAAAAATTTGTGTGTATGTGCTGCAAGCTATTCTTTATTTTATTCTAAGCATATCCATCAAGTTATTAGCCAAAATTTTTGACAGCTTAATTCATCTCCCTTCTTGAGCTACCATCAAGTTAGGGACCAATAATATTGGCTATCTTTAGAAATTTACTCATTGTTATCCCAAAAGGAAGATAATACTTGGTAAATGTCTTGACTAAGTATAGCTGATCAGCAATGATCTGACCAATGTCTACTCTCTTCTTATGCTTCATAGCCCACAAAATTTTAGCTTCCTTCTCAAAAATTTGCTTTGTACCTCTTGATTTTGGATATATATTATTGAAGATCAACATATGAGCAAGCTTAAGATCCAGAATCAGATGACTGACATGCAAGTAATTTACATTCTCTTTGATTTCTACCTCTACCAGGTCTGAAAATAACTTCGTTCTGTCTGATAGCCAATCAATTTCTTGCTCTTCTATCTCAAGAATGTTGAATGCATTTCTTATGTTGTCTAAAGATAAATATATTTTTTTTCTTTCCATTTTATGATTTTCTACTATTGCAATTGAAATTGGTAACCAAGGCTTGAACCATTCTAGTGTAGCATTTATCCTTGTAGCTCATAAAATTTTCCTAGCCTTGGAACTTAATCTAATTGGTCACTTCTAAGTTTAGGCCATTTTCTCCAAATACTTGAAAATCAAAAACTCTTCCTTTCACAATTTTCTTCCTTCAAAATACTTGATAAATTTATTATGAGCCGAAGAGTTGTTATAAATCTTTAGGACATAATCTTCTATTTTTCTTCTCTTCCTTGGAGTCACTTCTTCTAAACTTTCTTTTCTCCTTATCTCAAAATTTGTAGATGAGATTTCTAGTATTTTCTCTCCCTCTTTATCCAAACCATTTGCATCAGCTTGGAGGATTTTTGGCTTAGGGTTTTAAAAGAGAAGGTGTCAGAGATTCTAAGAATGATAAACTCTGGGGATGAAGTGAGATGAGAATGATTTGGAGAGGCAAAATGTAGATGATGCAGAAATTTGAATTGTTGTTTCTGAAGAGGGGCTTAGAGATTGGAAATAGATGTGCAGAATTTCTGATGCTAGGGTTTTTGTAAGAGTTGGAGCTTTTGATATACAGTGTCAAAGATTCTATGGTGATAAGAAAGGTTATTAGAACTTCTATGCTTGTAACCTCAGAAGTTCTGAGGACATATGTGCAGAAGTTTTGGGGCAATTAAGCCCGTGGGTCAGAGGTTCTGAGTAGGTGTCTTAGAACTTCTGTGGAAAATGTTAATTGAAAAAAATATTTTGAAATTCTATCAGAATTTTTGAATTACTTTTGAAGCATTCTAAATGTTCTATTAGAATTTTTGAATTACTTCTAATGCAGTCTAAATTTTGAGAATTTAATATTTATGAATAATCTTAGGCATCTTAATTGTTATTATGTGATCATTAAAATTATAAAATGATTAAATCATGTAATATGCATTTTATGCTCATGGATCTAGTCCACCAAGTTCTCTCCTAATTTTACAAAATCTATCCTCTGGAAGTGGTTTTCTAAAAATATTTGCTAACTGATTTTTAGTTGGTACATATTCTAAACAAATATCATGATTTTGTATATGATCTCTAATAAAGTGATGTCTGACCTCTATATATTTAGTTCTAGAATGTAATATTGGATTCTTTGTCAGATTTATTCTACTAGTATTATCATATCTAATAGTTGTATCAATATATTTTAAACCATAATCATGCAATTGTTATTTTATCCATAAAATCTGTGCACAATAACTACCAATAATTACATATTCAGCCTCAACAGTAGATAATGCAACAGATGTTTACTTGTTGGAGAACCATGATATCATCATGCTTTCAAGAAACTAACATGATCATAAAATACTCTTCCTATCTACCTTATATCCTATAAAGTCTAAGTCGTAGTACCAAACTAATTCAAAGTTTGAACCTTTTGGTTACCATAAACCTAGGTTTAGAGTATCTAAGAGATATCTAAATATTCTCTTAATAGCAACTAGATGTGATTCTTTAGGATTCGACTAGAAACGTGCACAGAAGCACACATTGAACATAATATCTAGTCTACTTGGAGTTAAATATGAAAGAGATCTCATCATTATTCTATAGAGTTTTTGATAGATAGATTTTTGCTTTTTCATCCTTAACAATTTTAATGGATGTATTCATTTGTGTGGCCAATGGTTTCTTTCTTCTAAATCAAATTTCTTAAGCAATTTTTAAGTGTATTTTACTTGATGGATAAAGATTCCTTCCTTCATTTATTTTACTTGAAATCCCAGAAAGAAGTTCATCTCACCTATTAAACTCATCTTAAATTCTCCTTACATTACTTAATGCAGAGTGAGGTTTCTACTTTACCTCTAGTAAATCCCTTTTCTATTAAGAATTTACTTAATCTCTTATACCATACTCTAGGAGCTTAATTTAATTCATAGAGAGCTTTCTTGAGTTTGAAAACATTGTTGGGATCATAAAGATCTTCAAACCCAGGAGATTATTCTACATAAATGTCTTCATTAATGAAATCATTCAAAAATGTAGTTTTGACATACATTTGGTAAAGCTTGAAATTCATGAAAGATGCAAAAGCTAGCAACATTCTAATAGCTTCAATTCAGGTAATAGGAGCATATGATTCTTTAAAGTCTGTTCCTTCCTCTTGACAGTATCTTTTTGCTACTAATCTTGCTATATTTCTTATCACTATACCAGATTCATCTAATTTGTCCCTAAAGACCTGCTTAGTTCCTATAATAGATTAATGGTTAGGCCTTGAAATAAGCGTCCACACATTATTACATTTGAATTGGTCCAATTCTTCTTGCAGAGCTATAGTCCATCATCTTCTAAAGATCTATACAAGTTGGTTCTAGTTGAGAAATAAAAATAAAATTACCACATATTTAATGATATGAAGATCTAGTTATCACTTTATCATAAATATCACTAATTACTTGGTTTTCAAGATGATCATGCATGAACCTCCAATCTTTGGGAAATGAATTGTTACTTTCATTATATACCTCATTGACGGATGATCCATCATTTGTTTCTTCTTCATCTTTTTATATTTTTGATTGTGAAGAATCTTTGTCTTTATCTTGTATCCTTATTTTCTCCATAGATGTTGTGAGTTCTCTTGTCTCATCATCAAAATTGCTTATCCTTCTAGAGGGATTAGTACTTTCATCAAATTTCACATGAATGGATTCCTCTACAGTTTTATTTTTAGATTGTTGACTCTAAATGCCTTGTTAACAATGGAATAACCAAGGAAAATGCCTTCATCAGATTAATTGTCAAATTTGCCACAGTTTTCCATCACATTGTTAAGAGTGAAACATTTGCAACCAAAAGTGTGGAAATGAGAAATATTTGATTTTTTTCCATAATATAATTCAAATGAAGTTTTTTTGAGTATAAATCTAGTAAAAATTATGTTAATAATACAGCATGAAGTATTCATTGCTTCAACCTAGAAATATTGATATAAGTCATATTCACTCAACATTATCCTTGTCATCTCTTACAAGGATCTATTTTTCCTTTTAGCTACTCCATTTTCTGAGGTGTTCTTGGTGCAAAGAATGTGTGCAAAATTTCATTGCTTTCACAAAAAGCAGTAAATTTCTGGTTTTCAAATTCTTCACCATGATCACTTCTAATGGCTACTATACACGCTTGGTAAATGTTTTAAAGAATGAAAAAGTTTCATCTTTGGAAGTGAGAAACATTATCCAAGTGAATATAGAATAGTCATCTACAATGATATATGCATAATATTTTCCTTCAAGACTTCTAGCTCTTGTTGGTCGAAAAAGATCTATGTGTTACAATTGAAGTTGTTTAGTTGTGTATACTTCTTTGTTAGATTTGAAAGATTCTCTAACTTGGTTTCTTTTTAAGCAAGCATCACATAATTCATTTTGATCAAATTTTAGTTTGGGTAAGCTAATAACAAGATCTTTGTTATATAGTTTTTTAATCATGAACTTGTTGGCATGTCCTAGTCTTCTTTGCCACCGTAAGGATTTTTTATTATTCACAACAATACATTTGGCTTAAATATCACCCAAATCTACTAAATACACATCTTCAAATCTTTTACCAAGCACTGCAACTAAATTTGAACTATCTATTATAGAACATATATGTGATTCAAATACAACCTTGTAACCATTATCACAAAATTGACTAACACTTAAAAGATAATATTTTAATCCTTCTACTAATAAAACATTCAAAATAGTAATAGATGGAGGATGGTTGATCTTACCAATCCCAACGACTCTACCTTTTTCATTATCTCCAAATGTAATTGTTCCTTCATTTTTAGCTTTTAATTCTGTGAACAACTCCTTTTCCCCTGTCATGTGTCTTGAGCAACCATTATTAATATATCATTTGCTACTCTTAGTGGCTCTAAAGCACACCTATAATAATATGGTCAAGCTATAATGTTTGGTAACATTTAGGAATGGGTCCAGGCAAATTAGCAGCAAAATATTTTGGCACTCATTGCTTTTTTAGATGCTATTAATTTATTATCTGGAGATATTATTGTATTTATTATGTTAGCAACAGTTTTGGTACCCAAATCAGGTTTTATTTTGGTTCTAATTCTCTTCCATGATTGCTATTTTTCTTTCTTTGGTTTTCTCTAGTTTTCCTCTTTGCCTGTAGTTTAAATAAAGTAGAGGTTAGACATGATTTTCTACTTTTATCTGCTCAAGTTCTATGTTAATGTTTTGGTTAGTCTTGAGTTGAGTATTTTTTTTATCTTAATTTAAAGCATTCATAGATTGTTATTTTTAGTTCTCTTTTTGTTTTCTTATGTTTAGCTTTTAAAGTTTTAAAAGCTGAGTATAATTCATCTAATAATTCTTCTAGATCAGAAGTTTCAGGTTTCAAATTTACTTTATCTTCATGGATGACCATAAAGCTTTTTCCTGTATGATGCTCCTCCTGATTTTTTTTCTTTGGAGTTGAGTAAACTAAATTGTGCTTCATTTTCTTCTTCTGTTTCATTTGAGCTTTCTTGCATCATATTCTCTAGTATTTCCCATGCAGCCATAATTTTCTTCTTCTTTTCAAATTTCTTGTTATTAGAAATATTCTTTTTGTCAAAGTAAGAATTATACCTTTTTTTCTTGTCTCCTTGCTTTTTATCTATTTTTATGCAGTCAAACGTCATGTACCTAGACTTGTTGCAATTGTAACATATTGGAATCTCCTTTCTCTTTTCTTTGCTCTTGTTGTTGCTTTTGGAGTTGTTTCTAAATCTTTTCTTCCTAATCATATTTTTGAATCTTTTAGTTATCATTGTCATATCCTCATCATCTTCACTCATTGAGACTTCTTCTAAAGATTCTTCATTCTTTGAATTAACTTGTAAAGCAATCTTCTTGCCTTTGAATTCATCTGAAACCTTTTGCTTCATCAAGACTTCATGGGTCATAAGTGATCCCATGAGTTCTTCCATTGTTATTTTATCCAGATCTTTTGCTTCTTGGATAGCAGTTACTTTAGGCATCCAAAATCCAGGTAGAGACCTCAAGATCTTTTTAACTAACTTGGGTTCTTCATATTTCTCTCCCAAGCTTTTCAATTCATTGGGGATTTTCTGAAACCTTCTAAACATTTTAGAGATAATTTCTAACTCCTTCATGCTTCATTTCCTAAACTAGAATATTAATTCAAGTTTCTTTTACTTGATCTGTACCTTCATGTGCTACTTGAAGCTTATCCAAGATTTCCTTAGCTGAATCACAAGCGAAATTTTTTTCAAATTCAGATGAAGATAGTGCAAAGTAGAGACAATTGTTTACCTTTGCATCACATTCTACTATTTGAATATTTTCTAGTATATATTTATCTTCAATGTTTAGAACATTCTTTTCATTCTTAACTATAAGCCACAACTAGTAATCTATGGCAATCAAGAAATTTTGCATCCACATCTTCCAATACCCATAATTGGTTCCATAAAAAAGTGGAGGTCTGGAAGTGGATTGGATTATCCTTCAGCAGATGTGTTATGGAACATACTAGCCATTTGGATCTCTTCACAATTTAATATACTGGTAATTAAAACTTTCAAAAATTTTGGCCAATAACTTGAGAGATGTGCTTAAAATAAAAGAAAGTAAAACTAATAGCACATATTCACAAGATTTTTATAGTGGTTTGGCCTTTCCTGGGTCTTACTCTACTTCTCGGAGTTAGTCTCCTTTACTCATGTTCTACTAAACACTTGTTCATTTTACAAGCTCACCAACAACTTACTGGTTTTCTAAGCTCACCAGAAACTTTTACATGTTGGTTTCCAAGCTCACTAATTAACTTATACATGTTGTTTTCTAAGCTTACCAACTAACTTACTAGTTTTCCAAGCTAACCAGAAGCTTTTAAAAATTGTTGGTTTCACAGAGCTCTCACTAACTAACTCACTATTTTTCCAAATGAAAATAGACAGATTAATGCCTCTTACTCAGGCAAACTTATATAAAAATTAAAAACTCAATTGAATGAACAAAATATGCAATAAGATCAGATTTATTAAACTCCTTTCGAAGTTGATGCAGATCTAGCTTTAAATGCTTTAGTAGTATTGTAGTAGTTGGAGTTGAATGATGGAAGATCTTGAATGCTCCTTTTTGAAAACTTGAATCAAATGATTTTCAATGTATTCTCGGATGTGTTTATGTGTTACTTTAATGATCGTTTTATAGGCTTTGAGAGGAGATTTATCCGTTGCAACCTTTGGCACCATTTCCAAATTGTTAGGAAGAGTAAGTAATAACTTTTTGCATTCTGTCAAGCTTCAGAATCTCTTAGTTAAGTAGCTAGAACTTCTAATGTTCCATCTACGCTTATTAGAATTTTTGCAGTAGTTCCTTAGAATTTCTTTGATAAGTGTTTTCTTGATAGCATTCTCTCAAAATTTCTATGCGTTGATTTTTCTATCAATGGCCATATTCTAAGCTTCTGAAGAACTTCTAAGAGACTTTTGAGATACCTATGAAGATTGGATTTTTGTTTCTAATATTTTTCTTTGACTCTTGCCTTCTTAAAGACGCCTCTAAGAAAGCTTCTAAGGATCTTCTGGGTATTATGTCAGCATTCTGAGTTGCCTCTTGCAAGCTTCTGATTGTCGATTTTTCTTTTGAGTTAATCTGAGGATTGAATTCAATATCTAATGTTCTAACGTCCTTCGATCTTGTTTCTAAAAGTCTTTTGAGATTCTTACTTCATAATTTTCTTCTAAATTAATTTTGTATGTCTATTATCAATCTTCAGAAACATTTCTAAAACTTGGAATTGTTCCTAAGGTTCTTCTGAAGAACTTATGAGTGCAAAAAGTTCCTTTGTTTGACTTCTGATGTATTTCTGCAATTCTGAGAAAGCTTCTGTTTGACTTCTAATGTGTATTAATACTATAGCTTGAATCTGAGGAAGTTCTGATCTACCTCTGACATGGTTTTGAGATATGTCTAATTACTTTTGAACTCTTCTAAGTTTTACATTGTGTTTCTAATGGGTTCTGATATGCTACGAGGTTCTGAGGCATTTCTTTAATATTCTAAATTTTTGAATTTTCATGCCATGTGTCTAAATAGGTTCTGATATACTTCTGAGCCATTTCTGAATAACTTTTATTGGAGCATTTCTTTTAGAATATCTTCCTTTGAAGGGTTAATGTAATAATTTTACAATTAACACCTTTTATTACTTGCAGTCACTCTCCTTAATCTATTTTGATGTGTAAATATTGCATCACTTAGAAAGTAACCTATTAGTACCTTAATTCTTCACTCATTTGTTTGTTCATTATCAAAACTAAGTTATTTAATCTTATTCATCATCAAAATCAAGCTTAGTATAGGGATTAGACTTAACAAAAATGGAAGAAGTAAGAGCAGCAAGCACTCCAATGAGTACATTGATAAGGTTGGATAAGGACGAAAAGGGTATACCTATAGATCAGAAATTATGCCATAGCATGATCGGATCTCTTTTTTATCTTACTACATCTAGACCTGATATTTTATTTAGTATATGCTTATATGCTAGATTTCAGGCTAGTTCTAGAGAGTCGTTGTAATGCCCCCCACCCCCACCCTATGTGTTTTGGCCATCCAATAAATTATTCTCTATTGGGGCCTATGTGGGACGCTACCACTTCCCTTCTTCTTAAGGGAAGTCTTCCCATAACCCCATAATTTTCTTATTTTTTAGGGATATATCCTACCATAAATCCGGCAGAGTCTCCAATGAATTATGTGAATTTAAACCTGATATACATCAATTAAATACATTTCTAATATCTATACTCATAATTTCCAATCATGAATAAAACTAAAATTTTAATAATTATAAATCAAACCATAAATGACTCAAGTAGCCCAACTTACCCACAGCCTTGAGCCTGCATCGCCCATGATGGAAATAACTTGACCTAACCATTTAAAAATCATAATATAATTTTCTACTATGATGACATGCCATTCTCTTTTTACATAAC
>JAYJMB010000494.1:0-17930 GCA_036873735.1 Pouteria campechiana
AGGGTGACTTTTTGTTCCCTGCTTGCGCTGCTGGTGTCATCAATCGGTCGGACAGCTGCTCGGCTACAGCTAGATGGTTCCTTTCGATTTTCCATGGCCCAACACACCTCCTTGAGCAAAGTTCTTAATCATGTCAAGCAAAGGTAAGTTAACATTAACTTTGAAGAAGATGTCCTAAATATCAAAAAATGATTTGTCTAATTTGCTATGCCTCAATCTTCCTAGAAAAGGTACTGGTGGATTATAAGGTGGTGGTGGTTTATAATTGACTGGAGGGTCAACTATTGGAAATACAGCCTTTCTTGAGTTTACCTCCTCTGCTTTCTTTTCCTTTTGGTTGTTTGTTCCTTCAAAAGCATTAGATTCATCAATTTCTTCACCAACATTATTGTGAATTACCTTTCTACTTCTCAATGTTGTAACTATTTTTGCTTGCTCTAGCTAACTTGACAACTTTCCTGGTGTGTGACTTTGCATAGCTTCTTGGGCTGGAAAGAAGTTCCAACTTGATTCTATTTTTTTTTATTGTTATTCCATGAAAAGTTTGGATGACTTTTCCAACTAGGATTGTAAGTATTGGAATAAGGATCATTATGTGATCGCTAGTTGTATAAGTTCATTGCATTTGCTTGTTCAGATCCTCTTGCAAGGTTTTCATTTGAAGGACAAATATTGGGTAAGTGCCCTAAATTACCACAAATTGAACATACCTCAGCTTGGGAGGGTTATTTGAAGTTCCCTATCATAGAACACATGGTCTTCATCTATCTGGTAAGCTTCGATACCTGCATGGAAAGTTCAGTGTTAGAATTTACTTCATACATCCCTCTAGACCTTCCTCTGATACTCTTCTATTGGGAATTTGCTCCAAGCATCTCATATAGGTTATATGTCTCCTCTGGAGTATTCTCTCTCATTGCTCCATTTGCAACATTATCAACCATGACTTGGCATGGTTGTGTTAGTCCATCATAGAAAAATTGATTGAGTAATTCAGGAGGATATCTATAGTGAGGGCGTTGAATCAGTAGTGCCTTAAATCTTTCCCATGCTTCATGGAATGTTTCCCTATCCATTTGAGAAAAATTGGCAATCTTACTTCTCAATTCTGCAATTTTAGCATGAGAATAAAATTTACCAATGAACTTGTTATAAACTGCATCTCATGTAGTCAATGATCTAGGAGCCAATGTTATGAACTAGGTTTTTGCTGCATCCTTCAAGGTGTAAGGAAAACATCTCATGCACAACTGATCCTCAGTTAAACCTTAAAATGGAAAAGTTTGAATAGTTGCATAGAAATTACACATGAATGTTAAAGGATCCTCTGTAGCTACACCATGAAAAGAAGGAAGCATGTTAAAGTGTATATGCTTTAGCTTGTAGTTCCTGGCAACATCATTTATAAAATGCATGAAAGAGAGATTCCTATCATTGGGGGTGCAAACTCTTTCATAAGTAGTTTGGCTTGTTGAGCCACTTGGTTTTGCATATTGTCAACCATTTGAATGTCTTCTTTACTTATGCTATCTATTTGTATTTCCACTTTATCAATCTTATCTTTCAAGGGCAACAGAACTGGATTCAGTGATTGCCCTTCTTGCATTCATAGTTTTGCAAAAGAATGAAAGAAAGAATTAAAAATCCTACATAAAAAAAATACAACAACTAAAGAAAAAATCATAACTAATTTAATTAAACCAATTTGAACTCATTCCCTAGTAATGATGCTAAAAACTTGATGGTCAAATTATAGTTCCTCACAAGTGCACAAGTGTATAGTAGTATAATGTGCTTAGCAAAGGTCGATCCCACAGAGAACTATAAACTGGTTTAATTATGTCTAATTACTAAAACTAAGTTGTCCTAAATCAATAAGATGAATTAAAGGCTAAGTAATTAGAAGTTTAATGCAAAATAACAGGAAACAATGGCAATAAGTAATGTAAAAGAGAATTCAGGTTATAAGAGTCTGGGGATCTGATTTTACCACTTGATAAAATTCAATGTTGTTAAGATGTTGGTATCAATTTAGCATATTGGGTTTGTTCTATCCACTATGTGATTACTACTGTTAGGCATTTAGGTTTAAATCAAGTATTTTCTCCCATTCTAATTACCTATGACGTGTAGTGTAATTGAGATTTAAAACTCATGAAGCTTTGAAAAACTTTAATGAACCAAGCAAAATATTTTAGCATATGGCATCTACCTTAACCATCCACTCATTCATTCGAAATAGCATAGTACATGTTTTTGCATATGTGATCTACCTTAACCATGTACTCAGAGATAATTAAGTTAATTTACATAATTGGTGGTCAGGTAATTAAATAAATCAGATGACTACATTATACAAAATGAATGAAACAAGATGATATTGAATTAATAAACCAACAATCTCTCTTAACAATGAATATCAAGGAGGGATACATTATTGCCCTAGGAAAAGGAAGTTAGTTCATCCTAAAGACAGAAAGAAAGTTCTCTGAAAAAGGCATGATTGCAAAACTTGAACTCCATCTCTTGCTCCCTTGAAAGTCTCTGTGCTCTCCCCTCTTCCTCTAAACTCTTCAATCCCCTTAAATAACCCAAGCAGTAGGGTTATAATAGAACTCTTTCATGAATTGCAATTCCTTTATGCACAAAGATCCTCTTCTAAAAGTAACTTTGTATTTTTTACCCAAAAAGATTGTTTCTATCATCTTCTAATGGCCTCAGAAACATTCCATGTCACTCTTTTGAAATCTTCAGAAGTTTTCTTTCTCATTACTCTATTTCAAAAAATTGAAATTTCAAAAATTCACTACTCAGAAGTTCTATTGCACTGTTCAAAACTTTTGAGGATCGGGCCTTGGAACTTTTACGCATTACAGAACTTTTGTGTTTAATGCTCGCTTGTAGAAGTTCTATTTTTACTTGCTTAGAACCTCTATACGCTTCTGATACACTTCTAACTTTCACATTTTTTAACTTCAGAAGTTCTTCAAAACTTCTGCGTTTACTAATTCAAGCTTCAGAATTTTTGACAGTTTAGAGTAGTTTTAGTATTTTGCTCATAACTTTTCCGTTTGAACTCTAAATGGTTAGATAATTGCAATGACTACAACTTTCATGTTGATCATTTAGACTCTATCATGAGTGGTTGGCGCTCACAAGTGACACCTTTTGATAACTTCTAGAGTTAATGTCTCAGAAGTTTTAGCGAGCACTATTTCGGATATAACTTTCTCATTTGAAGTTAGAATCATGTGATTCTTAATGAATTGCAAAGATAACTTTGAGATATAAAATTGTCATATTGAACATTAGTTCCAAATTACCCTCAAAATATGCCAAAATTGGACCACAAGTGATACCATTTTCTGCACATCAGAAATTTCTTTAAGTGAGGTTGAAGTCAGAGATAGTTGCAATATCTTGGCCGTAACTTCCATATTTCAACTCCAAATCCTATGGTTCTTATTTTTTTGGTTAAATAACTTTAAGGGCTAAAACTTCTATGTGGACCACTTGAGCTGAGTCTGTCTTCATCTGTACTCAAAATGTCCTCCATGATGTCAAGTTTCATTACATCACATGCCATGACTTCTAATTCGGTTGTTGCGACACTCAATTTTTCTAATCGCTCAAGTCTATTTTAGAACTTCTAACCTACTTTTGAAGTTCACTTTTGAAGTTCTCAAGTCTATTTCAGCCACTTGTTCATTATCCAAACTCCATTATTTTTCTCCTTTCTCCACCTTGATGTCTTCCATATTTTCCTTCATTTCTTGCACCTGAATTATCTTTAATTTGACATAATAAATCATCATAGAAGTCACTTCAAGTAGTAACTAAATTAAGTACTAATTTATTGGAATGTACTTATAAATCACTAAATTTACATCAAAACATATGTGAATTTAGGCATTAAAACATGTATATTATGAGCTCATCAATGGACAATAATATAATTTAATTTCCAATCTATTTAGTGTCCAATTGATGGGAAATTGATGATAGGGATGAGTTCACATGAAGATCAAGTCAAAATGAATGGCAAAGATGAAGCTATAGCAAGGAATTTTGAGTAAAATCACTCATGATCAAGTAGGAAAAGATGATCCAATTAGCCCCATGTTTTCACTCTACATCACATTTAAAAGCTCACATTTTTTACTCCTTATCCCATGAGGAATTTAATTCAATTCAATTCAATTGAATCCAATTTCACACATAAAGAGCAACCTTATCCTCTATCTTTCCTACCTTCTCTCTCTTCATTCTCTCACCCTCAAAACAGAAGGTGCACATACAAAATAGAAAAGGTGGGAAGAGGAGAATTGAAGATTTTAGAAGAGATTTTTGGTGTGGATTGCATGAAGAATTCAAGAAGAAGAGGAGTATTCAACTATGAATTTGGTATATCAAAGATAGATTCATAATAAATGTTACTAAAAAGTGTATGGTGTCAAGTTTTATAATATAGTGATGCAAAAGATTGTCGTCTCCACAAGGAATGCAAAATTTCAAACAATCACTATTTATTACAGTAAAAAATCCTAAATTTTTTTGGAAAATAATTGACAGAGAAACCAAGCAAAAAGTAAATAATGCTTGTTCAAACTTTGGTAGAAGAAATCAATGTATATAAACTCTATAGAATTGGTTTCACTTATGTTTCAAGTATAGTATTTTCATCTACTTATACTTTAATTATTTTATTGGTTTATAAATTAATAATTATAATTCACTCAACTACCTTTCTTGAGCATCAAGTCAAGTATATGTCTTCAAAATCTCAATTTTGATATCTTTATAAAAATTAGGAGATCAATAACTCATTAAAAGCTCTCTTGAGTTATCTAGAATTTCTTGTTGTGATATCTAGATCCTATTTGGAATTATCTCTCTCAAGTGTTTGATCCCAAATATAAAACAAAGAAAAGAAGAATAAATTAGAACAAGAGAATGTTGGTCCCGAAGGTTAAGCAAAATCCAATAGGGGAGGGGTGAATTGGGTACTTAAAAATTATTTCTCAACCCCATTTAAGATTACTCTTCCCTCTAGCAATCAATCACTCAATCAACAAATGCATAAAATAAATAAGACAAAATAATGTTTATAATTGTTTGAGTAAACACTCTACTCCACTCTTCTAAGAACACTTTTCTATTATTGTCTTGGGTTTCACTATTCCTAATAACAGAAATACAATAGTGCTCTCAGTATTATTCTAAATTCTAGCTTTAAGGGGCATAAACAAGTGTCCACAACACTCTTCTAGATTTCAGATTCAAGAGGCATAAACAAATGTCCCTGACACTCTTCTAGATTCTAGCTCTATGGGGCATATTCACATTACTCCCAGTACTCTTCTAGATTCTAGCTCTAGGGAGAGTCAATAAATAGCTCTTATCTGCACTCAGATAGTCAAAGCTCTTCTTGAGTCTAGTCTCTACCACTAGCTTATGGAACTTTATAAGAAATGAATATCAGAACTTTAAGCACAGGAATTTCTCAGTAAGCACAGGGGAAGGTTTCTGAAAGTTGAATGCAGAAGTAAATGATCTTCCTAAAGATAGTTGAAAGCCTTCAAAGAAAAGTTGAGTAAGATTTGAATGAAAGGCTCTTGACTCTTGAAGGATTGTAGAAGGTTTAGCTCAGATTAGTAAATGCTCTCAAGAGAGTTTTAAATGATTTTCTCAATACTTCGTTAGTTCCTCCTGCTTTAATGATACTTCATTTATAACTGCTTTGAATTCTAGTCATTTGTAGTAAGTGAGCTCCATTAATAACAGAAGACGTTCTGATTGGTGTATTTTGAATTCTCTAACTTCTGCAATGCCGACCTTGGACAAGATAATTACTGGTTTCTCAATAAGCTCTGGTTGAGGTATTATTGCAATGGCTGCCTCTTTCATTAATATAAAAAGATTGTTATTAATGCTGCGCAAAGACCAATGACTCATTTTAACCATTGCTTATCTTTTACTTATGATAAAGGAAGTATCTGCCAAGTTGTTCATAAGACAAAATTCTTTCATCTTTGTCTTTTGTAAATGGCAAACAGATCATCCTTTCTATTGCTACCAGATGAATCAACCATTCAAGTTCATTATCTATTGATCGTAGAGGTAGAGATGTCTTGTTGCTTCAGCACTTCATCTATTGTAAGTAATAGATGAAATGTTGGATTGCAAACAGATTTTCTTCATGCCTTCATCTATAGAATATTTCTCCGCTTTGTCAATTAACGGTAGATGATCACTAACAAATTCTTTGCTCTTCCAGATGCTCCTTGCTTCTTTTGCTTTGTCTATTAATAACAGAAAATCATTATCTCACTTGTGATAGATGAAGTTTCTGATCTGCCATACGATTCTTGCTTCTTCGCTGTCTTTGTTGATGGAAAATGAAGCTTTTGTTCGGCTAAAATGATATTCAGTTCTTCCGCCTTTATCTGTTCTCATCAGACAACCATTAGAATAACTGTGGCTTGCTTATAATAGACAAAATATGTTGTATACATACTGTCTTGCATCCATCAGATAGATTTTCCACTTTGATAGATGAATGGAAACAACCGAGTCATTTTCATTCGTGCTTTGTCTGTTACTACACTTCATCTTTTACTTCTTTACTTGCTCAAGCCTTATGACCATGGAATATGTTTTCTATGCTCATTTTTCTATAGGACCTGCAACTTGATTCTGCATGCTAAAAACTTGATAGCAACTATTAGTACAAAATCTTTAATTAAGTTTTGTTTATCATCAAAACAATGCATTCATGTCAATATTCTCCCCCTTTTTGATAATGACAAAACTTAATTAAAAATTATCTCATAAAAGATAATCTCTCCCTAAATGTATGTAGATAAAAATGTTTGCAATGTTCAAGTTGCCATCTTCTGATGTTTTCTCATCTTGTTTTATACATATATATATATATTCTTCTCCTGATTATTCAGGATGTATTCTCCCCCTGATTAGTTAAAGTGTATGCAGTTTTATATTTCCTTTTTGATATAATTTGCATGGTCTCTCCCCCATTTTGTAAGAAGCAAAAAGAAAACATTTGCTCCCAATAAGTATAGGCCAAACATGAAGATAAAAACAAATAAAAATAGCATTTCAATTCATTTTACTGCAAGCAACAATATAATGCAGGTTGGCCTAGATATAAGCATTCTAAGCTTGGAGAGATGGAGAGAGGAAGATTTTTATGGACCTGAAGAGGGTGTCCACAAGGTGAGGGAATGTGTATCCAAAACTTTGAGAGATTTCTTTAAATGTGAGACTAAAGTTTTGGATGGTGGATGGGAAGATGACAGGGTTGGAGATGGATGTAATATACTTGTTTATTCCATCCCCCTCCTCTTCAAATGCCCAAGATGATGATAATATGTGAATCAAAGCTATCTAGCAAAGATGAGGTCAACGAATGGTATCTGTGAAGCCAGATTTTGAAGAGAAATGCTTCTAAGAGAATGGATGTACACAGAAGCATTATCATCCCTCTAGGAGAACAACTGGAGAAGGGACAATTGATTCTTCAATCCCAATCACGCACTTGTCTTCTCTCTATGATTGCTTCCGAAATGTTTTTCTCCAAAGAATTTCACCTATGAGATGCAGAGAAGGATTATGAGTCAGGGGTTAAAATAGATTGAATATGGGAGCTATACGTGGTACTTGACAATTTTCCAAAAAAGGGAGAATAACTCTTGCTAAAAAATAGAGTTTGAGGTGATAATGATAGTTGTAAGTTAATTTCAGCAATAAAACAAGGTGTACTCACTCTAGAAATAATCTTCAGATGAAGTGTGAATGGAGCACTGTATGCAAATAGCTTACTTCATCTAAGACAAAGTTTAGCCTAAAACAGCATATTCAATGTTGCAATTTGACGCACAAAAACATTAGAGATTTCACTTTCAGATCAAACTGGATTCTTTGTCAAGCAAATAGAACTAGTGTTGTCACATTTAACTGGATTATGGACTATAGCTTAGTCCATAATTGAGAAGTTGTTGTTTCATCCATAACAAATGAGCGCAATAATTTCCAGCTATAATGAATTCAACTTCTGCTATAGAGAGAGTAATACTAGTTTATTTTTTAGAGAATCATGATACTAAACTATTTCCTAGAAATTAATAGGTTTCACTAGTACTTCTTTTATCGACTTTATTTCCTCAAAAATCATCATCAAAATATCCAATGAGTTTAAAATTAGTTCCTTTGGGATAATAAAGTCCTAGATTTGGTGTATCAACCAGATACTTAAAAATTTGTTTCGCTATAGTAAGGTGAGATTCTCTATGACTGGACTAAAATTTAGCACATAAGCATATGCTAAAGATAATATCTTGTCTAGATGCAGTAAGGTAAAGAAGAGATCTAATTATACTTTTATATAGTTTTTAATCTATGAGTTTACCTTTTTCATCCTTGTCCAGCCTTATTGAAGTGCTCATTAGAGTGTTGTTGCCTTTAACTTCTTCTATTTTGAATTTCTTTAGCATCTCTCTAGTATATTTGGATTGGCTAATATAATTTCCATCATCTTAATTGATTTGCAATCCAAGGAAGTAATTTAGTTCTCCCATCATACTCATTTCAAATTCAGCCTGCATGATCTTTAATAAATCTTGAAAGAGTTTTTTATTAGTAGCTCCAAATATAATATTGTACACATAAATGTGAACTATCAAGATATTTTTGTTAATATTTTTTATAAATAGAGTAGTGTCAACCTTTCCTCTCTTAAAGTTATGATCACTTAAGAATTTGCTCAACCTGTCATACCAAGCTCTTAAAGCTTGTCTTAAACCATACAATGCCTTGGTGAGCTTATAGACATGATCAAGTTGATCATCATTCTCAAAACTAGGAGGTTGATGTACATACACCTCTTCACTTAAATATCCATTCAGAAATGCACTTTTTACATCCATCCGGAATAACTTAAAGTTCTTGTAAGATGTAAAAGCAAGAATTATTTTAATGGCTTTCTAATCTAGCTATAGGGGCATATGAATCCTCAAAGTCAATTCCTTCTTCTTGAGAGTACCCCTTAGCAATTAATCATGCATTGTTTCTTACAATGAACCACTTTCATCTAGTTTGTTTCTAAATACCCATTTAGTTTTGATTACATCAACATTCTTTGGTTTTGGAACTAATTCTCATACTTTATTCCTTTCAAACTGGTTAAGCTCTTCTCACATTGCTATAATCCAATTTTCATCATTCAGGCTTGATCAATGTTATTTGGTTCTATGGTCGATATGAAAGCATAATGACCATAATGTTTTGCATAGACCTTCTTCTTTTGACACTGTCATATATATTTTCTATAATTTGCTTTCTAAGATGGCAGTAACAAATCCCAAATCAGTAGGAGGTTGATAGGAAACATTACCTACTCTTACCTCCTTTTCATTTTTTGAACCTTTTATGTCTTCACCAGTGGCATCATTCTCTTAATCCTTCAATTTAAGCTTCTTGATATTTGTTGCAGCTTCAGCTACATCACTATCACACTCCTTTCTTGGAGTTATATTTGCTTCATCAAATTTAACATGTATGGACTCTTCTACAACCTGTGTTTTCTTAATGTAGACTCTAAATTCTCTACTGTTGGAAAAGCAACCAAGAAAGATAGTTTTATCACTCTTTGGATCAAACTTTCCAAGGTTATCTTTTCCATTTTTTAGCACATAGCATAAGCATCCAAATGGATGAAAATATAAGATATTTGGTTTTCTTCCTTTCCAAAGCTCATATGGGGTTTGCTTTAAAATTGCTCTTATAGTAACCCTGTTTAACACATGACAAGTAGTACTAACTAATTCTTCCCAAAAACTTTTGGACAATTTACTTTCATTCAGTATGGTTCTTGCCATTTCCTAAATTATCCGATCCTTTCTTTTCATAACTCCATTTTGTTAAGGAGTTATGGGGGATGAGAAACTATGGTGAATTCCTTTTTCATCACAAAAATCAATAAATCTTCTATTCTCGAATTCAACTCTATGATCACTGGGGATAGATATAATAGATGGTTGTTTCTCATTTTGGACTAGCTTTTGAAAAGTGTAAAACATTGAAAATGCTTCATCTTTGCTAGTCAAGAGAATTGCCCATGTAAATCTAGAGTAGTCATCCACTATCACATATACGTATCCTTTTCATCCAAATGTGACTATGTTTGATGGTCCAAATAAATCCATATGCAATAGTTCTAAAAGGTCTAGATGTAGATACTTTATTTTTATGATGGAAGGGTACTTTGGTCTATTTTGACAATTGATAGGATTTGCATATTTGATTTTTGTCATAGTTTAATTTTGGTAGACTAATCACGAGATCTTTTTTCCATAAAGATTTGATATTTGACATATCGATATGTCCCATCCTCTTGTCACATACCCATGGATCATCCTTGACTACAATTAAGCATTTTTCAATTATATCATTCAGCTGTACTAGATAAATATTTTCATGCCTTTTTTTTTGCTAAACAGTAGATTATTGTCTATACCGAATACATTATATAAAGATGGTTCAAACACAACTTTGTGACCCTTGTCACATAATTGACTGATGCTTAGCAGATTGTGTTTGAGTCCTTCTACATATAATACATCCTTTATGCATGCATTGGATAAACCATAATTTTTACTTATTCCCTTGATAAGACCTTTACCATTGTTATCGAATGCTATTATTGCTCTATCCATTGACTTTAATTCTTTGAACATCTTTTTGCTCCTAGTCATATGTCTTGAACAACCACTATCCATGAACAATGCATTTCCAAATATCTCTTTGAGACTTAATTGCAGTCAAAGTAAATTTTCTTCTTACCTATTAGTACCCAAGTATTGGGTCCAATGATGTTAGTGAAAATGTGTGTGGTACAAATCTGTACTCATTCCTTGCATTTCCATCTCATCTTAGCACATTTTGCTTACATCTTTTTAGCATAACAATCATACACCTTATATCCAAATATGTTGCAGAAATAACAAATATTTGGGACTTTGCTAGATGCAATATATTCCACTAGTTTCTTTATCCAAGAATAGTTCATGAACTTTCTAATATTTTGACAATTATCCTTTCTTGTGTTAGGTTCACTCCCTTGGACCATCCTGCAAGTTATTGTAAATTTTCATCATCTGACTGTTCACAGTTAAGCCATCTTTTTGTTGGTTTGACCGGTCATCCTCATAAATTTGGTCACAGACTCTTTTAGATTGGAGAATTTACTCAGCATATTATTTAATATTTCCATCTCTTTTTTCTGATCTTCAACTTCCTTTTGTAAAGATAAATTTTTTTCTACCAAAGTAGAATTTTCTTTGACAATTGCATCAAAGTGTCTTTTTTTTTAGTAAATTTTTAGCTAAGTGATTCAAATTCATTGAAGAAAGAGTTGTATGATTATTATAACTCATCAAATTTTTTGCATTTGACACAAATGCTATTTGAGCTTTAAGAGTTAGAATTGTAAGAGTAGTAATAGTTTACCTTTGTTTTTAGGTCCGTTGTGCATTGTTGTTTGATGGTGATTTGATTTGTCGATTCATTCTCCATCTGGGCCATGTAGCATATTTGTGTAGGATGTCCAACTTCATTATCATCTTTCTAATTTGAGCTGGTTCTTGATGATTCTTCATCATTCACATACATTCTTCTAACTTGGTTTCTTGAGGACCTCTTGAAGTATTTTTTTCTTTTTTATCATCCTTCTTGTTCATATTTACTTTTTCTTCGTTAGGACATTCAGGAGACATGTGTCCGATCCTTCCACATCTATAGCATATAGGGGGATCCTTTGTTCTCTCAGTCATTTTCTTTTGTTATCTAGGTTGTCTACTTGAAGAGCTGGATCTATTGCTTCTTGCAAACTTTCTAAGATTTCTGACCAACATGGCCATATCATTTTTAGATTGTGATGCAAGATCACTACTACTTTCTTTGGTTACTTTCAGTGAAATACTTTTCTTTGGCTTTTTTGGCTCCTCCATTTTGTTCTTAATCAACTCATGTGACATCAATGAGCTGATAAGATCATCCACCAGAATAGTGTTTAGATCCTTTGCTTCCTCTATTGCTATAATCTTCTATTTCCATGATTCTAGCAGTGCCCTCAGTATTTTCATCACCTGTTCAGAATTTATAATTTTTTCCCAAACCTTTTAAAGCATTAATAACTTTAGAAAAAATAAGCCACATTTCAGATATACTTTCTCCTTCATCCTAAAATTTTCTAATTCTCCTATCAACATATTTTTTTTGGTTACCTTGATTAATGAGGAGCCTTCAAAATAGACACTAATTTATCCCATATATTTTTTGTAGTAGTGCAAGAGAATACCCTATGAAACTCAGATGAGGATAGTCTACAAAATAAAGAGTTGATAGCCTTTGCATTATTCTGATTAAAGTGGCTTCCTCTTTGGTCCATGCATCTAGGGAAGAGTAATTCTGACTTTAACAGCCCCCCAAGACTCCATATCATTAGCTATAATAAATTATTTCATCCTTAATTAGTTTTATCAAATAGGCATGGCTAGGTAGATGATTGGCCCTCAACGAATATTTGTAATGAGAATGATGGGTTTTCCATTGGATTACTATAAGTGCTAATGTAGTCTGCTATTATGCTACTTATTAGTCTCGAAGATTAGGCAAAACCTAAGATAGGAGGGGTGAATTAGGTACTTGAAAATTATTTCTCAACCCCTTTTAGAATTACTCTTCTTTCTAGCAATCAATCACTCAATCAATAAATGCACAAAATAAATAAGAAATAATTTTTATAGTAGTTTGAGTAAAAACTCTACTCCACTCTTCCAAGAATACTTTTCTCTTAGTGTCTTGGGTTTCACTATTCCCAATAGCAGAAATACAATAGTGCTCCTAGCATTCTTCTAGATTCCAACTCTAGGGGGCATAAACAAGTCTCCCCAACAGTCTTCTGGATTCTAGCTCCATGGGGCATAAACAAGTATCCTTAACACTCATCTAAATTCTAACTCTAGGAGGTGTATGCATAGTATTGCCAGCACTTTTCTGGATTCTACCTTTAGGGGGGGTGAATATATAGCTCTTGTTTGCACTTAGACAGTCACAACTCTTCTTGAGTCTAGTCTTCACCTCAAACTTAAGGAATTTTAAAAGAAATGAATATCAGAAGTTTAAACGCAGGAATTTCTCAGCAAGTAGAGGAGAAGTTTCTGAAAGTTGAATGCAAAAGTAAATAATCTTCTCAAATATAGTTGAGAGCCTTTAAAGAAAACTTGAGGAAGATTTGGATGCATGGATCTTGACTCTTGAAGGATTGCAGAAAGGTTTAGCTCAGATCAATAAATGATCTTAAGAGGGTTTTGAATGATTTTCTCAATACTTCGTTAGTTCCTCCTACTCTAATGATGCTTTGAATTCTAGTCATTTGTGGTAGGTGAGCTCCATTAATAACAGAAGACATTTTGATTGGTGTATTTTGAATTCTTTGACTTCTACTTATTCCTTATATGCTAGAATGCCTGCAGTGCCGACTTTGGACAAGATGATTTTTATTTTCTCAATAAGCTCTGGTTGAGTTATTATTACAATGACTGCCTCTTTCATTAATATAAAAAATATCATTATTAATGTTGAGCAAAGACCAACGATTCATTCTGACTATTGCTCATCTTTTACTTATGATAGATGAAGTATTTGTCCAGCTATCTATAAGATAAAGTTCCTCCATCTTTGTCTTTTGTAAGTGGTAGATAAATCATCCTTTCTATTGTTGCTAGGTGAATCAACCATTCAAGTTCTTTGTCTGTGGCATCATAGCATCATCGAGGCACTGATGTCTTTTTAGTGCTTCGATTGTTGGGTTTGTTTATTATAATTAACAGATGAAGTGTTAGATTGCAGACGGGTTTTCATGCCTTTGTTTAATGAAATATTTCTCTGCCTTGTCTATTAACAGTAATGATCACTGAGAAATTCTTCGCTTTTCCAGATGCTCCTTACTTTTTTTGCTTTGGCTGTTAATAGTAGACAATCATTAGCTCACTTGTAATAGATGAAGTTTCTGCTCTAACATATGATTCTTGCTTCTCCGCTTTGTCTGTTGATGGCAGACGAAGATTTTGTTCTACTGAAAAGATCTTCACTTCTTCTGCCTTTGTCTGTTCTCATTAGACAACCATTGGCATAACTGTGACTTGCTTATGATAGATGAAATCTGTTGTATACATATTGTCTTGCATCCGTCAGATATGATTTTCCACTTTGACAAATGAATGAAAACAGTTGAGTCCTTTTCATTCATGCTTTGTTTGTTACAATACTTCATCTTTCGCTTCTTTACTTACTCAAGCCTTATCGCCATGGAATATGTTTTTTATGCACATTTTTCTTTAAGCTTGCAACTTGATTCTGTATTCTAAAAACTTGATAACAACCATTAGTACATAATTTTTAATCAAGTTTTATTTGTCATCGAAACCATGCATTCATGTCAACATTCTCCCCCTTTTTAATAATGACAAAACTTGATTAAAAATTATCTCATAAAGGATAATCTCCCCTTGAATGTACACAGATGAAAATGTTTACAATGTTTAATTATTCCGTAAGTTATAATACATTCTCCCCATTTTGTAAGAAGCAAAAAGAAAACATCCACTCCTAATAAGTATAGGCCGAACATGAAAAGAAAAATAAATAAAAATAGTATTTCAATTCATTTCAGTGCAAGCAACAATACAACGCAGGTTGGCCTAGATACAAACATTCTAAGTTTAGGAAGATGGAGAGAGAGAGAGAGAGATTGTTGTGGACCCGAAGTGGGTGTCCACAAGGTGAGAGAATGTGTATCCAAAACTTTGAGAGGTTTTTATCAAGTTTGAGACACTAAAGTTTCAGATGATGGATGGGAAGATGAGGAGTTGGAGATGGATGTGATATACTTGTTTGCTCCATCTCTCTCCACTTCAAACGCACAAGATGATGGTAACATGTGAACCAAGGCTATCTAGCAAAGATGAAGTCTATGAATGGTATCTGCGAAGCCAAATTTTGAACAAAAATGTTTCTAAGAGAATGGATAGAAGATTGGTTAACATAGAAGCATTATCATCCCTCTAGGAGAACTACTGAAGAAGTGATAGTTGCTTCTTCAGTCTCCACCACATGCTTGTCTTCCCTCTGTGATTACTTCCAAAATGTTTTTCTCTAAAGAATTTCATCTTTGAGATGCAGAGAAGGATTATGAATTAGGGGTTAAAATAGATTGAATGTTGGGGCTATACAAAGTACTTGACATGATTTTCGAAGAAAGGGAGAAAAATTCTTGCTAAAAAATAAAGTTTGATGTGATAACGATAGCCGTAAGTTAATTCCAGCATGAAAATAAGGTATACTCGACCTCTGGAAATAATCTTCAAAGGAAGTGTGAATGGAGGACTGTATGCGAATAGCTTGCTTCGTCTGAGACAAAGTTTAGCCTTAAGACAACATATTCAACATTGCAATATCAAGCACAAAATATTAGAGATTTCACTTTCAGATCATCACATTTGTTATGCCTAATTCTTTTCAATGTTGCAGAAACTTTCTAATGATAGTGGCTTGGTAAAGATATCAGCAAATTAAGCACTTGTGGGCACATATTCTTGACATATATCATGTTTTTCAATATGATCTCTAATAAAGTGGTGCCTAATTTCTATATGGTTAGTTCTCAAATGTAAAATTGGATTCTTTGTCAAGCACATAGCACTGATGTTGTCACATTTAATAGGTATGTTACTATAGCTTAGTCCATAATCGAGAAGTTATTGTTTCATTCATAATAATTGAGTGCCGCAACTTCTATGTATTTAACTTCTGCTATAAAGAGAGCAATAATAGTCTATTGTCTAAAGAACCATGATACTAAACTATTTCTTGAAAATTGATAGGTTTCCCTAGTACTTCTTCTATCGACTTTATATCCTCCAAAATTAGCATTAGAATATCCAATAAGTGCAAAATCAGTTCCTTTGAGATAATAAAGTCCTAGATTTGGTGTGTCAACCAGATACTTAAAAATTCATTTCACTACAGTATGGTGAGATTCTCTGGGACTAGACTGAAATCTAGCACATAAGAATATGCTAAAGAGAATATTTGGTCTAGATGCGGTAAGGTAAAGAAGAGATCTAATCATACTTCTATATAGTTTTTGATCTACACATCCTTGTCCAGCCTTGTTGAAGTGCTCATTGGAGTGCTTGCTGCCTTAAATTCTTTTATTTTGAATTTCTTTAGCATCTCTCTAGTATATTTGGATTGACAAATATAATTTTCATCATCTCTTTGCTTGATTTGCAATCCAAGGAAGTAATTCAGTTCTCCCATCATACTCATTTCAAATTCAGCCTACATGATCTTTGAAAAATCTAGACAGAGTTTTCATTAGTAGCTTCAAATATAATATCATACATAAATTTGAACTATCAAGATATCTTTGTTAATATTTTTGATAAATAGAGTAGTGTCAACCTTTCCTCTCTTGAATTTATGATCACTTCAGAATTTGCTCAACCTTTCATACCAAGCTCTTAGAGTGCCATCTTCTGAGGTTCCTTATCTTATTATTATATATATATATATATATATTCTCCCCCTAATCATTTAGAATGTATTCTCCCATTGATTAGTTAAAAGGTATGCAGTTTTATATTTCCTTTTTGAGTTAATTTGCATGGTCTCTCCCCCTTTTTATCAAAAGCAAAAAGAATACATCCACTCTCAATAAGTATAGGCCAAACATGAAAAGAGAAACAAATAAAAATAGTATTTCAATTCATTTCAGCGCAAGTAACAATGCAATGTAGGTTGGCTTAGATACAAATATTCTAAGTTTAGAGAGATGGAGAGAGAGAGAGAGAAAGAGATTGTTGTGAACCCAAAGAGGGTGTCCACAAGGTGAGGGGATGTGCATCCAAGACTTTGAGAGGTTTCTCCAAGTGGAGACACTAAAGATGGTGGATGGGAAGAAGAGTGGTTGGAGATAGACGTAATATACTTATTTGCTCCATCCCCCTCCTCTTCAAATGCAAAAGATGATGGTAACATGTGAACTAGGGCAATCTGGAAAAGATGAGGTTGATGAATGGTATTTATGAATTCAGATTTTGAAGATAAATGCTTCTGAGAGAATGGATGGAAGATTGGTGAATATAGAAGCATTATTATCCCTCTAGGAGAATAGTTAAAGAAGCGATAGTTGATTATTCAGTCCCCACCACACCCTTGTCTTCTCTTTGTGATTGCTTCCAAAATGTTTTTCTCTAAAGAATTTCATCTTCAAGATGCAGGGAAGGATTATGACTCTAGGGTTAAAATAAATTGAATGTGGGCCTATACGAGATACTTGATGTGATTTTCCAAGAAAGAGAGAATAACTCTTGCTAAAAATAGAGTTTGATATGATAACTATAACTGTAATTTAATTCCATCAAGAAAATGAGGGTAAAGATATTAGTAAGTTGAGCACTTATGATTACATATTCTTGACATATATCATATTTTTCAACATGATATCTAATAAAGTGGTGCCCAATTTTATATACTTAGTTATCGAATGTAAAACTAGATTCTTTGTCAAGCATATAGTACTAGTGTTGTTACATTTAATGGGTATATCCCTATACCTTAGTCCATAATTGAGAAGTTCTTGTTTCATTTATAATAATTAAGTGTAGCAACTTCCAGCTGCTATATATTCAGCTTCTACTGTAGAGAGAGCAATACTAGTTTATTTTCTTGTGAACCATGATACTAAACTATTTACTAGAAATGGACAGGTTTTGGTGGTGCTGTCGTGGGCACACCAAATTTAGAACCTTGCTCCAATCTAATTTTCTGTAGTAGTGTGAGTAAGG
>JAYJMB010000495.1:5032-15630 GCA_036873735.1 Pouteria campechiana
ATGCTGAAGATTTGTTAGCCTGAGATATTTATGATATAATTATTTAGGTGAGAAGAATTATCGAACAATTAACTCATAGAATACAAGAGGAAGAAGAAGAAAAAAATTCAGAAAATACTAGAACAAGAAAGAGAAAATGAAAAATGAATCCGTCAAGCTTAAAAATGCCTGGAAGCCTATGACCAAAGAGTAAAAAGTGCAATTGATATTGATACGTATTAGTAATCATCTAATAATGAAGAATGATATGGTTCTTAGTTTCTCTTTTTCAAGTATAAGAATTTCTTTTGAGAATTCATTCTGAGTTGTTGTTTTGTAAAAATTCCGCTTACCATCAGTGGTGCTCTGCATTGGTATCAGAGCCTCTAGTTTAGTTTTAGGGTTTAGCGTTAAACATTAGTATTTAAGAGCATTTACCTAAATAGACGTCTATTTATCACTTAATTTCAATTCCTTATTTATTTAAGTTATTGCAATTTAATATTTTATGCTGAATCTAAAATAAATTATTATCTTATAAATTTGAAGAAAAATGATGGATATTTTAATCCAAATTTAATAAAAAAATTAACTTAAATTTCAATCCAATTTTGAAAAAATAGGATTAAGATTAAGGTTAGTCCTAAGGATTTAGAAATAGATTTACACTAGTGACGAGGTTCTAGAAAGAAATACAACTGGGCTTCCGACCGCTAAAAGCTAATTTGATTAACGGCTGAGAGCCAAACAGCCAAAGCTAAAAAAAATTAAACGAGTCACTTAAAACAATCGGGCAATGCGATCTGGTTGAGGCGGTTGCCCAAATCCGAATGAAACTCCGCTGCATAAGAGAGGGAGGAGGGAAGAAAAGGAGAAAACGAGTGAAGAAGAGGGAGAAGAAGCATGGAGGAGGACGGACTTGTATTCCATGACATTTTTCTTGCAACTTGCGGTCATACGGTAAGACTAATACCTCGTGTTTCTTTTATTCTTTCACTTTCTTCCCCGGTTTTGTTATTTTAGGGTTTGATTGGTGATTGATCGGGTTTCGTGGATTCGAGTTTTCGATTGGTATTTGGTTGGTTTTGACAGAAGTTAGGTCTCCTAAATATGCATCCAAGAGGGATCAACTGGAAGGAACATGGAGATGGGGAATCGGTTGAAGTCGACTTGTTTCAGATATCCGGCTTGGCTTAAAGTGGATTCAGGGTATTTTTTGTCAGTTTATGCTCGAACTTGAAGACGGGGCTTTTTACAGATTGATCGGTTTTCAAGAGGAGGTGATTCTATTAGGGCTTCTTTGATTGATAGAGCAAGACTCATAATCGTCACTGCTATTTTAATTCATTTTTCTCAGTATAAATAATATAGTAATCACTCATCCAATAATTTCTCATTAGATTATGCAATCAAGTTTGCACTATCTTCATTACAGAAAGTGCCCTTTTCACGATTCTATACATACAATCAAGTTTTCACTATCTTCATTACAGAAAGTGCCCTTTCCATCGATACAAAGTCTGTAAATTCTGTTCAAGTTTATAAAATCATTATTCTTCTGCACATATCAATTATATAAGTTTTAAGCTAATTTGTCAAGTGCTAAGAGATCATTTTGGGAAGAACGAGAAATGAGAATAAAAACTTGATGTAGGATTCACTAAATTAAATAATGGGAGAAAATGAGAACAAAAACATGATTTAGGTTTCTTTAAATTGAATAGAAAATATATAATGCAAAGTTATCTCATTTAAATAATAAGAAAAAATGTAAAAGAAATAATCTAGAGTACCCTAAATTGAGCAACTAAAAAATGAAAACAAAAATATGATATAAAAAATAAATATCTAATCCTCTGTCTTGCTCCCCATTTCTCATTGCTGTCCTTCTCACTAACAAAGTTTCAAACATGCTAACATTTTCTCTTTTCTTTTGTTTTTAACTGCATTTATCAAACTATTACTATATACGAGGAAATATTTGTATGCAACTGGTTACATCGAAATTTCTATGCAACCTTGCCGTTCAAGCCCTCCATGATGCTCTGATTAGATTAAAACCAAACACATTGTTTATTTTTTATAGGCTTAACTATGAGTGTAAAAATCAACTTGATTGGAAATTCAGGTAGGCTATAGCAATGAAAACTCTTTAAAGCCCACATGAGTTAATATGATTTTAGCATGAACCACATGAATTTTCAATCAACATGATTTTTACCCTCATAGTTAAACATATAAAAATAAATCATATGATTGATTTTGATCTAATCAAAACATCCTAGTGGCCTCAAATGACAAGGTTGTGTGGAAAATTTTAGTATGCAAATATTTCCCCTATGCGTACATACATGGGCCTTATCGCTTGTTTTCTTATAAAACAAAACTTGTGGTCCATGCACGATGCACACTTAGCATTCAGTTCTTTAAGAGAAATTGCTGCAGCAATGTTTTGCAAGATAAATTGTATAAAAGAAGACTTCGCTTTCTTGTTTGCCATGTTTTTTACTCTAGAGGTCCTTATTCCAAACAAATTCTAGTTTGCGTAGTGCATTTCTGCTTTGTAATGTTTGCTTAAAGTTTGTCATTGAAGGAGCCACATGTAAGAATGTAAAGGCTATCTTATCGGATGTATTTGTCCATGATTGCCTTTCTGGATGTCACTTTTTTTATTTCTAATACCGATGACTTATTGTCTTTTCTTGCTTCAGGATTTTACCATTCTGAATGATTTCTTTCAGCACCATGTTGAAAAGACGCTAAAAAAGACAGATCATCCTGTTATCAAACAGAACTGTGTAGAAGTTGACTCAAATGGTAAGTATTTATTGGGCAGGACAATGCTGGTAACTACTGCCATGCTCTTGTTTCATTTCATATTCATCTTGAATTCCTGACCATATAGAGTTTGTCTGGCAATTGGGAACTGTATCTTTGGAAATACATTCTTCTTGCTTGATTGTTCCTTCTTTAGCAAGCATTAATAGATACATTCAAGAAATTGAGTAAGCATTGTATGCATTTTAAGCTTTCACCAGATTTGTTGCTCTATATCAAATTCAAGGATTTATTTTAAGCTAAGTAATGAATGGACCAAATGCCTACTCCACCTTGAACCTAACATACAAATACACCATGTGGCTTCTGAGTGACATCAGTTTTTCATATATGAGCCTGTGTACTATGCTAAATTTCTTTGGTCCTGCATACAATCCACACAATACTTATCTGTAATTCACTGTTTAATTATGCTTTTGTCTTTTTCTCCCTTTTCCCTCTCTATTTGTCTGAGCTTGTGGTTTTGCATGATTAACTGATGTCTGTTAATCTAGCTTTTCATCCTTATTGTTCCTCCATGTTGTTCATGTCTTGCAGAGAATATTCTTACTTTTCAAGTATGTCCAGAGCTAGCATTTCAAGCATCTCTAGTAGATGTAGAAAAGACATCAGCTGTAAACAAACCCGAGACTCTTCTGCAGGTTTTGGTACCAGACATTCTCTTGCATTGCATTTTTTCTTGAATTTTGCCATGTTGGGAAGTATGCAACTAGTGTCAACAAAGTAAAATGATGATCAGTATGGAGAAAATTTTGTTCTGTGAAAATTTGCTTGAGCTTCCATGTGAATCTTTTTGGGTAGGACCCACTGTTAAGTTCCTGCTGGTTTCCTACTGGTTCATGTTGGCCTTACCAAGCAAACTAGTTGGGGGAAAATTCCATCTTTTTTTTATTTGTTGAGAACATTGCTATAGCCCTCTTGAATCATGGGTTGACATTACCTTATGCCATTTGAGCAATTTGTATGGACTGACTTTGTTTGTTTTTGCTTGAATGATTGACATCAGGATCATTTAGCATTCCTAGTTTAAATGGAATACAGTCAGTGTTATTTACCTCCCAAAGTGGAAAATAGAGTGAAAAAGAAATAGGTGTAGAAAATAGTTCAAAATTTAGATAGAAGCTCCATATTATTCACAGTAACATGTTTCTCCTGTAAAAGTATTGCAAAATAGACTCCAAACTACCTTTGTGGATAAAAATGTTCTATATTTTCTATTCCGTCAAAAATCAAAGTGGATAGGAGTTACATGAATTATTGTTGGTGTTCTATGTTTCATTGAAGAACAGCTTGATAATCATTAAATGGGCAAAAGTGTGGACCCAACATGATGGATTCTTTACATCAATTGGTTCATGGAAAGATTCCACATATTTTTCTTATCGACAATATGTTCATTTTACTTGTCCAATCTTTTTCTGTTTCTTTAAGATCAACAATGTTGATGGGGCATTTGAGCTCTAGAAAGAGATGGATGGTGCCGAAGGGTGCTTTCTTGACACTTGATTGTACAATTTGGTGCTTTTGTTGAAGTATTGTTGAAATAATTGCTAGAAGGCCTTATCTTTATTAGATGATATGGCCTTTGATAGGGCATTACCAGATGCACTTACATACAATATGAAGTTGCAGTTCTTGATCAAGTGTTAGATATTGTGGGATATTCCTAGATATTTCATTTTTTTTTTATTTACTTTTTTTTATAAAACATTGAAGAATGCCTGTCTCTTTGCTTTTGGCTCTATGCAATGCTCATCACTTCAACTCAATGCCAGCTCATTACATTTTAGAATTGACAGATCTAGGAAGAAATAAGAAAAAGTGGAATTTTGACACTGGGGAGTAAAATGACTTAGATGAAATGGGGATTGGTAAATATTGGAAAAGGGTATGTGAGGGAAATTTGACAATTATGAAAAAAACTCAACACTTTCTTAAAGTCTTGTACGATGGTTAACAATATTGGTATAACTATAAATCTTTTGAACGTTTTTAGGTATGTTTGCTAATATTTCAAGAATGTTGGTATGAGTGCAATTATTAATAAAAGGTTTAGGTATATTTGTAAATGCCCCTTATAGAAAATGACCATACATTTTAGAAATTATTTTCATCATGTTCATGAATTGACACACCTTTTAGTTCATTCGACCCAAGAAGTGTCTTAATGTATTGTCTCAATTTTTTCCCTTTCTTCTTTGCTTTGTGCAAGAGGAGATTGGATCATACTTAACAGGGGTCAATGCATAAAATAAAGTATTCATAACCTTAGTTTGTAGTAGTGTTTATAGTTTTGTTGAGAGGAAAAATTTCACTAAGCCTAAAAAGAGAATTTTTTTCTAATTTGGAATAAATAATTGATAATTTAGCAAAACTTTTTGCTAAAATATAAAAATTAAAAAATGAAGAAAAAATAAGAAATTTTCCGTAAAACTTTTTAATAAAGCATGATAAATTTAATCGCACATTTAGAATAAAAAAGTCACTTTAGATATTAACATATAAGAAGTAAAGGAAACATATTAATGACATAAATACCGATAAAGTAGATTTCTAGTGTAAAATACTATTAAAGGAGAGATTTAGGTCATATAGTTGTTAAATATATGGATATAATATGAATTATAAAAAATAGTATTTTAAAATTATGCTATTACCATATCTCACCACTAATAAGAAACTCATTCAAGCTCCTCAATGTCATTAATGACGTGGACTTGCTCTTGTGGTGTTTCCCAATGGCCATAGAAACTTGGATATGGGTTGATTAGTCCAAAGATAGAAGATGAAGATGCTTCGGCTCCGGTTATAGGATTGTTGAGAATAATCTTTGGAATTTCTAACATAATGGCTATATGGTATGCACCTATAACTAGACCCTTACTCATTGTTATGCACATTAATGGATATCATAGCCATGTTGTCTTCGAAGTCATCCTCCTTTGTAAAGGCTACTTTTTTTCTACTTATATAGTTTCTCACATAGGATTTTATAGGTTTTTGTGCACCGTGATCATCATCTTGTGTAGCATGTTGGAAGTTTGCTTTTCACATGAATAGGTTGAGAGGCCTTTGGCTAGTTGAAATGTTACTCATACCAACACTCCTATGATCACCGCTATCATCACCACTATCACTATTACTGCTTCTTGTTCTTGAAAATGGCTTTGTGCTTGACGATATTCTGAATTGAGATGGATTAGAAAGATCTTGTAATTGAGAAATGCTTCTTGACCTTGCTTATGGATTAAAATCATCTATTAGGGTCTTCTCTCCTTCCAATGTTCTTTGTACATTGGCTACATGGTCACGAGCTATTATAGTAATAGTAGGATTTAGCTCTTCATTTCTAGTATTTGAATCATTAGAACATAGCCACTCGTACAAGGGGTCCTCTCCGTTATCATCTTTTTCCAAGTGAACATAATCTTCTATTATCATTAAATCCAATGAGTCTTCTTCTGATCAAATTAATCTTTTTCGAAGTAGCATGTTGTAATGACAAACACCAAATCTTGTAGTCTTTGATACCCTAAATTGTTTTTTCTATACGTATGTATCAACTAGAATGCGCTCTCAAATGGTGATGAAGATACTGTTTTTCTTAGTATTCTGTATGCCAACCTTAAACACTTTGAAAATTGAGGTGTCAAGTTGGGTATCTTGACCTAGATGTCGTTCATAATGATACTTGAGATTTAAGTAATAAATTGCATAAATGAAGAATTTAGTTAGTTAATTGCATGTAAAAGGATTTGCATATTTTCTATGAAATCGAAATTTATTGAATCACATTCTAACATCTGGGGGATGACTTAGCTTGCACTTCCAACAAGTCTATAATTTACAAAATCCAATCTGCACCCTTGGAATTGTGTTTTCGTTTTTTCGATTGCTTATATAACACCAACTCTAGCTAATGTGAATTATTGTCCGCTTTGGATTTACCAGATCTCGCTGATATGTAGAGTCCTCACAGGTTTGTCCATTTGGGCCAACTCTTTAGCCCAAAAGGCACCTTATAATGACTAGCCACAATTCACATTCGACCCCTAATCTCAAGTAATGTTGGTTTCGAGGGACAAAACTATGCTAACTTTGCTTGCTAATGAGATTTGGTGGGCCTAAAATGGGCAATAATTTACATTGGTGAGAGTTGGAGGTATTACAGCTTGCATCATAAAGCAAATGAATTCATCCTCATTAGATTAGTTCGAGTATGCCTAATGCTTACCTCATAAGATCCCGAAATGTAGATGTCACAGTAATATTTTGTGTTTTCTTCTTCTTTGCCATCTTTCTATATTTTGAGGTATGCCCGCCACTCGTTGAAGTTTAAAGCTATGGTGAGGGCTTGATGAATGATGAGCCTTGTACAAGCTATACAATGTAATGTAATTTGTAGCAAATTGGGTTTTATCAGGACAAACAATCTCTCTGTCATATCCAAATATCGTATGAACCATAGAAAGAACCCAATTGTAGTTGTATATACATTGGTCATTGTACGTGCATTTTGAATTGTTTTTTACATAGCTGGATGACAACCGATATTCTCTAATATCAGATCAATACAATGTGCAGCTAAGGGGTTCAATGTAAAGAATATATCTCTTCCTTTGTTTTGTCAGCTTTTTTGTAAGTACTCCTATTATTAGTAATAGTTTGCACTATACAATTTTCACCAACCCATGTAATTATTCTCTAATTTTAACTCGATGTAGTAAGTATCTTTTACATATGATGATACATCTACCGACGTTATAAATGCTTTGCCTCTACAATACACCATAAAATTAATTATGAACATTTTTGTTAGGTTTGTCCATCCATCACCCATGATAGTTACCCCCATAAGTATCCAATGATGTTTTTAACTATTTATCTAGCCATTTATCTCTCTCTCTCTCTCTCTTATTCTTCAAATACTTTCTATAAATTTTCCTTCTTGTAGGAGGTTATACATTCTCTTCCTCTTTTTGGGCAATAGCTGTAAAGTTATTAATGTAATGATAGTTGCGACATGTATTGGAATTGCATTGTAGAAAAAAATTGGATCCAAATCTTCCAAGCTGGGAAACATTGTCTTCTCTTTCATTAGATACTTGCTTTATTTTCTTTTATACTTCCCTTGTTTGCCCATATAATTTAGGTTAAGTCACTTTCATACCCTTGGTATATCTAAAATATCTTATAATTTTGCCCTTTACGCAACCCGCCCACTATTGCTAGCCTCCATAATAGGCCCATGGATTGTTGGCCTATTCTACTTTAGTCGATTCATTTGCTCCTTCTACCATTGCTCCGCTTTAAAGGCATTCATAGCTTTCTTAATGCATAAACATTCATAACTTTCTCATAGCATAACTCCTCATCCTCCTCATTATCAACATCCACGATATTTAGAAATCCATATAATTTTTCATAAATATTTATCTCGTTTTGTTGTCTTGACTCCTGAAAGTTCACTCTTGTGAATAAAACTCTTTCATCATCTTTTTGACTTTTAGGGATACCTTAGGACAATTTTTAACATTTTTATATCCTCCAATTAAATGCTCCTTTAATCTTGCAACGCCTAAAAATATAAACGCATAAGTTAAAAACTAAATATATAAATAATTATATGACAACTTAATTAATTAATTATTTTTGTTGTTAAATAATATTTATATTATTTAAATCAAATAATTAAAAAAATTCATTTTTCATATGTTTTAAAAGCTATGTAGAGAGAAAACCCAATTTACAATTTATTTTAATTCACATGATGAAAAATCCATAAAAATGAAACATTAACAAATGGTGGTTAACCATCATTATTAGCATAACAAATGCATTTGCCTCGCCAAGAAAATGAAAAAACACAAAAACCAAGCTGTACCATAAAGGTAAGGCTGGATATGGAAATCGAAGAGGCCCATTGCTAAATTGATGTTGCCGTTAGTGTTTCGGAGCTCCAAATGGTAGAAAAATCCAAAAATTGGTAATTCCAAGCCTCTATCAATAGAAAATATGGAATATGAACCACTGTGTATCGACTTTCAACTCTAATCTTAGCACAAATCCATTCAAATATGGAAACTTCAATCTTGATTTTGAAGCAAGGAGATTGGATTTGAAGCAAAAAAATTCCAAAATTTGTGTTTACAAGCCATTGTCGACAGAAGGTAAGTTGTTCCTTTGCGCATTGATTTTTAAGCTCTCAAATCAGCATAAATGTATTTCAAAACCTCTATTCTTGTTTTTGAAAAGGAAAAATTGATTTCAGTTGGAAAATAGTTAGAGTAGATGTTGACAACCCCACTATAAAAGTTTTTTTTTCCACGAAAATTGTTAAAGGAGTTCTGATAATGAGTTTTGAGAAGGTGGAGGTGGGTTTCAAAGAATTTTAGATAGCTAAATAGTGGTGGTTAGAGTTTTTTAAACCTATTTTTATTTAGTTACAATTTTCAACAAGATTTTCGGGAAAAAAAATCTCATCCTTCAAAACTTTAAGTGAGAAATACCCTTCATCTCAAGATTATGAGGAAAATTTCAAAATTTTTCCCAATAATTTGAGATTTTCTCTTAATCTCTCAAATTTCTAATGTTCCCTAGTGGGAACATATTGCTAATATGCCAAAACAAAATTTCGTCTGAAATATTCAAAACTGCAAATATCAGTCTATAGTGGTCGCTACAGACTTGATGATTAAGGACTTGATGTAGCAATAAAAGAAGATGAACAAAATAAAGAAGAAGAAGAAGAGATAGAAGGCCTAAGCTAATTTTCAATTCAATTGATCAAAAGTTACTAATGACATAGCCAACTAATAACTCATTTATAGGATAATGGCCCAACTAACTAGGACACATAGCACTCCATGATTGGTCCTCAAGGATTGTTAGCCCTCCATTGAATATTTCAAGCACACAAAGTATCTATGCATTAAGCCCATGATATCTAACGTCACTTCTTATAGCACCTGTGTTGTCTAGGTTATTAGGCCATTCCATCGCCCTGTATACACCATCAATAGGAACATAAGCGAGGCTCCGGTTAAGATTGTGATCAAGCACTATCACAAATTGATCATTTTAGATACTTTGATCAATAGATTAGGGTAGTGGAGAAATTGACGAGAGTGCACAAAATTAAAGATGGACGGAAAAAAAGGCATTATGACTTTCGACTAGGGGAAGAAAAACAAGAGACTAGAAGAATCTAGCTTGAGGGGCTTTATGCCTTACATAATCAAGCATCACTCAAAAAACAAGAGATTCCTTTGCATTTGTGGCAAAGAGTGTAATGAGCTTTGCATCTAACTAATCCTATTCACATATAAAGTGTATTATAGAAGAGAATAATTCATACAGGAACAAAAGCCCATAAGCCCATACACATGAAAGTCCATGTACTTCCCCACTTAGGATTAACTATCATATTAGGATGTTGAGATGGATGAGTTGTTAACTAAGAAAGGATAAAATTGGAAATAAAGTAAATCGAGATATTTTAAAGGTAGAATCCGTAGGTACTAAAACGAGGAAAAGCAGACTTAGGTGATTTGATAATTTGAAAGGGAGATTTGGAATTACATTAGTTACGAGTAGTGACTTTATGAAAGTAAATGATCATTAAAGAATTAGAGAGTCGCCAAAAAGAAAGGAATGTGTAGGTACCCTATTACATCATCCATTGCACATCCTTTTCTTTTATCTCAATCCAAAGGAGGTACTCTTTACTCTTTACATTCCTTTCTTTCCATCAATATCCTTTTCCATATTTATTCTCATTT
>JAYJMB010000496.1:0-17929 GCA_036873735.1 Pouteria campechiana
CTGCTGGTGTCATCAATCGGTCGGACAGCTGCTCGGCTACAGCTAGATGGCTCCTTTTGATTTTCCATGGCCCAACAACCACTAAGACAACTCCTCCAAAAGATGGAACTCTCTCGCCACTTCATCAAATGGTCTATAGAGCTCAGCGAATTCAATATCAAATTCCTACCTCAAACGACCATCAAAGGACAGGTCTTAGCCGACTTCATCGTCGAATGCGCCAACAAAGCTGAAAGACCGAAAAGCACTCCACTAGTGGTTACAAATTTAAAGTCAACACATCCACCCAAGAAAATATCAGCCTCCCCACAACACAGTGACTAGTTAGCGAATCTGCAATGGAGGCTATACATAGAAGGCTCCTCATCCAAAGAAGGCTCTGGGGTAGGGCTCGTCCTCCAAAGCCCAAAGGGGAATCGCATTGAATATGCAATACGATTTAACTTCATCGTCACTAACAATGGAGCTGAGTATGAAGCTCTGTCGGCAGGACTCGAATTAGCCTAAAGACTAAAAATTCATAACTTTGTCATCCATAGAGATTCATAATTAGTCGTGAAGCAACTCTTTGGGGAATATGATGCCAAAGAACCACTAATGAAATAATATCTTTCTGCAGCTAATGCAATAATAGGGTAAATCCATGATACAAATGTCATCCAGTTACCGAGGGAAGAGAATGAGTACACCGACATACTGTCAAAGCTAGCTAAAACACCCTCTTTCTTTCCATAAAGAACCATCCTTAGCGAGCACCTCATGACACCCAGCATCCCCGAGGTTGAACGGATGATAATAGAAGACTCGGAGCAATCCTGAATGGATCCCATCCATGCTTACCTGAAAAGATGAGAGAAGTTAGCGGATCCGCTGGAAGCAAAGAAACTAGTACGCTTCATAGCCAAATTTATATATCTGAATAACAAACTATATAGGAGAGGACACTCACACCCATACTTTCGATGCGTGCCTACAGAGCAAGGAAAAGAAATCATAAAGCAAATACATAAGGGAGAATGCTCGAGTCACATAGGCACAAAAATCCTGGCATTTAAGATAATAAGATAGGGCTATTATTGGCCCACCATAGCAGCAGACTCGAAAGAGTAAGTCAAAAAATGCAAAAACTGCCAGAAGCATGCAACCATTCCCTATCTCCTAGCAACTAAACTGTCCATCATTAGTAGCCCCTGATCATTCTACCAATGGGGAATGGACATCCTCGACCCCTTCTCGCAAGCAGTAGGTAGGAAAAAATACGTATTCATCATCATGGATTACTTCACTAAGTGGGCAGAAGCCAAAGCCACCAGGTTCATCTCCATAGTGCAAGCCAAAAATTTTCTCATGGGGAGCATTATATGCAGGTTTGGTGTCCCTGGAATACTCATCACCGATAATGAAACCCAATTTGGTACCAAGAGCTCCCGAAGATACTATAAGCTTTGAGGATGACACCGAAAAGGTCCATGGGCTAGACACCATTCACAATAACATATAGGTCTGAGGCAGTAATACCCAGAAAGCTCAAAATACCCTCTGCCCAGACAGAGAACTTTAATCTTGAAATAAATGAGAAAGCGCTGAAAACTAATTTGGACCTACTGGAGGAAACAAGGATCAACACCCAAGCCAAAATGGCAAGGCAATAGGCACAAGTCAAACAATACCACGATCGGAGGGTCAAAATAAGAAATTTCAAAGAGGAAGACCTGGTCCTGTGAGAAGCCTCCGTCAACAGTCCTACCTACACAAAGGGAAAGCTCACCTACTCATGAGAGAGACCCTACAGGGTAAAAGAAGTCCTAGAAAATGGAGCCTATTGGCTTTAGAGGCTAAACGAAAGAGACATCCCTCAAACATGGAATGTCGAGTATCTGAGAAGGTACTACTAGTAGATTCCATTTTGTCATAGGTTAATAACATTATCAGCAAGTTTCATTTCATCCTTACTTTTTGTTACTATATGAAGATTTTTTAGAAAGCAATAAACAAATCTTTCTGTTAAAAAAAACTCTTTGCAAATTACATAAGAATTCCACAGAACGGAACCAAAGCGCAAGCCTCAGTAAAGGTTGGCACACCCACAGGTCCCGCAGAACAGAACCGAAGGGTAAGCCTCAGTAAAGGTTGTCACACCTATTGGTCCCATAGAACAGAATCGAAGGGCATGCCTTAGCTACACCCATAGGTCCCGCAAAATGGAACCAAAGGGCAAGCCTTAGTAAAGGCTGCCACACCCACCGGTCCCACACCGGTCCTACAAAACTAAACCAAAGGGTAAACCTTAGTAAAGGCTGTCACACCCACCAATTCTGCAAAACAAAATCGAAGGGCAAGCCTCAGTAATGGTTGCCACACCCACCGGTCTTGCAAAAAGGAACCAAAGGGCGAACCTCAGTAAAGATCACCACATCTACCGGCTCTGAAGAATGGAATCGAGGAGCAACACTCAATGAGTGCCTCTGCCAAGTCAATTCTGATGAACAAAATCACGGAGTGAGATACCATCCGGTTCCACTGAACGGAACTGAGAGGGGACACATTAGCCGATTCTGCAGAATAGAACCCAGAGGGGAGATATCATTCTGTTTTGCAAGACAAAACCAAGGGGTGAGACATAAGCTGGTTCTGCAAAACAAAACCAGGATTTTTTCTTAAGGAATCATTTAGGAATAATGAGACAAAAAGAAATAAGAAATAGAAATATATTTATAGAATTCGTTCAAAGCTATAAATCCTCTCCATCTTGTGAAATGTCATCTAAGTCTATACTGGGAAACTTTTGTGACATTTTTCTCTTACAAGAATCAAAAGACTGCCTACAACAGTCAACCACATACTGGAGTAATATCTCCTGACACTCAGGTTCCTCAATCAGCTATTCAAAACGCTGTTGACGAGCCCGAGAGAGCTCAACTACATGCTTCGCCTTCAATAAATCTACCTGTTGCTGAAGAGCCATCTCCCTACTTTCCAACATAGGGGCCTTCTACCACAGCTTCTTCTCCTTCCCCGCTACCTCCACCTCCAATCCAGCCAAACGCTCCATTTTGGCTTGGGTGACGAAAACAGCATGATCATGGTCAATCCAAACTTGCAAAACAGCCACTTCCACTTCCCTTAGCTTAGACTCCACTAAGGCTTGCTCCACCACTAGAGTACCTTCCTTGGCCTTAAGAGCAGAAGCGGTCTCCTCCAACTCTCAAAAATGGCTCTTTTCCTCCTCCAGCTTCGCCCTCATGGCTACGGACTCCGCAACTACACGGTCCCGATCGTTCTTCAAGTTATAGTTCCTCCTTCGCCACTCATCCATCTCTTCCTCTGCTTCCTCCAAGCATTCATTCCTAATCCGCAACTCATCCCAGGCAAGACCCAACTGCTGCATAATAATCTTCATTCGATTGACAAAACTTTGTCTCTCAAGCGAATGTTGCATGACTTCCAAAGAAGATTCCATAAGCATGTCCTCCTAGGGCATGTCCAAACACTATGAGTGATCTGCCGGACAAGCGAGCTTGGTAATGAATATGGCGGCCAATTGAGGATTCTCCAGAAGGGAAGTTATTGGTCTCGCCCCTCTTTGAGCTACGCTAACAGGAGTTGAAGGCCGGGAAGAACTTTGGCTTACGGAAGCAGCAACCTCACTGAAAGATGCAGAACCATGGATAGGGATGGGCCCACTTGACCCAGAAGCCTCACTACGGAACCGCTGAGCAAACGGAGCCAAGTTGGGACCTACATACGGATGTTTCATCACACAGGCTAGCTAATTAGAGAAAAACAAGCCTACACAAAATCATAAAAGATGAGTTATGGAAATAAAAAAAAAAGTGATGCTCACTAGCTAAGATGAAAGATGATGGTCGAGATACTATAGCCATTTTGGTGAAAGTACCCTCTGATGATGCACATACAGAGGCAGGAACGAAAGTCATCGGAACTGGTTATGTAGGAATAGGAGCAGAAGCATTCAGAACCGTTGGTGCAGAAAAAATGGGAACGAAACCACTCAGACCCACTGATACAGAAAGAACAGGGACAAAAGTGGTTGGATCCGATGGTGTGGAAGTGGGAGCTGATTTACTTGGATCTGCAAAAATAGAAAATGTGAAAGCAGAACCAATGGGGGCCGCTGGTATAGAAGGAGGAGACATATCAGAAGGTGACGAGGAAATAGACATCGAAGTAAAGGGAACGCTACAAGAAACACCCACGAGAGTAGAACCAGAAGAAAAAGAAACTACAGCTAAAGAAGAAGAGGGATAAACTACCCCCCCCCCCCCCCCCAAGAAGAGCATCAAAATCCCCATGAGAACGAGCACAATCTTCGAAAGCCTGCCTATTGCAGGAAGTTGAAGGTCGATCAGATTCGCTTGGGAGGTCAGACTCATCTAAGGAAGAAGAGGAATGAGAAAGGCTACCCCTCAAGAATACAACAAAAGGACCCAATCTAGGTGAACTCACTACGTTGATCAGCTCTAGTTGAGATGAGCGTTTAGCCCGCTCCTCCCCATGGGATTTGGAATGACCCGAATCCTGTTAAACAGACGACTTCGATCGTTCCTTTTTATGGCTTCCAAAAGAGGCCAATCAAGAAAAGGGATCCAATTGCCCCTTTCTAGGTGATCCAGAGGGAAAAGAAGGCTAGGAAATGAAGGGGGTGTCCCTCCACTTTCGAGCAACCGACTTGATTCGAATTCGCCCAAACGGACCTACCCTTAGGGCGAGAGCCGGATCAGGTCTAGAAACACCTACCCGCCGAAAATTACCCACCCAAACTCCTGAAAAAAGTTTATACTCTCACTCTACAGTAGAACAAAGATTCAAAAACAAAGAGGGCAAAGAAGCACGCAAAGGAATAGGATTAGGAATGGCAACCTACTAACCAAGGAAACCACAAGGGAAGTCTACTTGCCAACAATGGTCCGCAGTGGCAACAGTGTCCACTGACAGTGAACCTAAAGATATTAGCCTATACCTAATAAGACATAAACTATATCACTCTAATTGAGATAGAATAATGGAAGGAGTCAGACCATCTAACCAACCTGATGGAAAAGGGGAGCCCCTTGCAACTCTAACCTAAGCCCAATAACTCTTCCAGTCATCATTTGAATCTATATTATGCGTGAACAGCTTCTGCCAAGGATGGCAAGGAAGAAGATAGAAATATTAAGGAGAATGAGGAGCCTTACTCAAAGTAAAAATAAAAGTGAACATGACAAAGGAGAAAACAGAAATTTCCCCAAGGTTATGGATCCAGCGGCAAAGAGACGTGATACAATGCCAGCTATTCAGAACTAACTGTTCGGGAGAAATGTTATTACTACGAAAGAGGGAAGTAATTAAATTTGTCTGGTCCAAATGGAAGCTAGCTTTAAGAGAGCTGAAGGAAACAGGAAGGAGGCCTTCTCTATGATGCCAGGAAAGGGTAGTTGGCTCAAGAAATTCCCAACTGATCTCTGCGAGCAATGAGTAAAGACAAAATGTTGCGATGATAGAATCGAAAAGACACAGATGAGACTTTTCTATGGCCATTGGGAGAATGGAAGAATGTCGAGACGAAACCTAAAGGAAAAAGACTAGAGAAGGGAAGAAGGAAATGACTAAACTAGAGGAAGAAGATGAGAAATGGAGTCTCCTCTTTGTGGTGGCGCCTTAAAAAAAGGGCTTTTCATGAAATTGTCTAGGGATTTGCACAAAAATGGGAGACGTACAAAATGGTTCCTCATGAAAACTAGAAACCAGTCATTGGATGAAGGAGAGCAGCCGACATGAGTACAGTTGTCGCTTAATGATTGCTTCGGAATTCAAACTACAGCGAAAAACTAGCCCAAAGGCTGGAAAAGACCCTCCTTCCGGATCCACCAGAATGGTCTCATTTACGAAACTGGTCTAAGATCTCACAAATTCCTAAAAGCAGAACTGTGTCTTCAGAAGTGCGGATCCGCCCCAGCCTTCCCGTTCATGGAACCAAGCCAAAATGTAGCGCACACCCCCCCCCCCAAGAGCGTCCTAGCTGACGAAACTGGTCTTCAAAAGTGCAAATCTGCCTAAGTGTTATCAACCATCTAGCTTTGGAACCGCTCGACATACCGGATCTGCAGGGAAGTGACCCCTCTCAACAAAAGCACAAGCACACTAAAGAACAGAGCCATGTCACAGACATGTGCCCAAAACCACTTGACCAAGAGGTTAGAACAGTTAGGCTTATCAAGCGATACAAAGTTAGAAAACTAAGACAAACATGTCCACTCTATCAAATTTTTCTCAAGCGGACCTGGCAAGAAAGACTATATGGATCCTTAGCAAGTTAGTAAGAACCACCGTAGTCCCCTTAGAGGGAGAGGTGATACCAAAAGGTTAAATGGTTCTAACTAAATAACATTATTGCTATTAGGAACCAATTGCATATATAAAGCCAAAAAAGGGAGGGCATTCAGCTACTCAGCCAAAGCATCCACAATTGCCTCTAGGTCTTCCATCTGTTAATAAGAGCTTGTCAATTCTTCCTTCAAAGACTAAATACAACCTAGAAATTGCACATGGTCAGTGGTGAGCTCAGATAAATGCCTATTGGTTGCCCAAAGAGACCGCTTTGCCGACTTCAGTTCTACATTTAGTCGCTTGATCTCTTCATAAAGAAACTAGATCTACTAAGCCGACCAAGAATTACTGCTAGAAACTTTAGAATGGGCTTCCCCAAGAATTGCTTGAGTAGGATCAACTACTTCAAGACTAGCCCTCTCCCCACACTAGATCCGGTCGGTGAGGGTGATGTAACCTCTGTTGACAAAGGAGTTTGCAAGATTCATGCCTAGCAGCCCCTTTCCGAATGTGGGAAAACTCGAAGGAGGCCTCCATTTATAGGGAGCAAGAGGTTGAGGACAAGGTGTTAGGGAGAGAATTCAAGGCGTCACATAAATGTCCTCATTTAAACATGACGAATTCCAAGAAAACTACTACATCCAAGGACAAAGCTTCGGTCTGGAGAATATGTTTGGGACTAAGCGCATTGCGCATTTTCCCGATGGGGGACTGGTGTTAGGGATTCCCAACACAGGTACCTATTTCACTAGATTATGTCATGCCACGTAAAATCCCCCCTCATATAGGGTTCCCACCAAGCCATGCTGGATAGTCCTATGTACACAGGATTGTCGATAGTTATGTTACGGAGCCCATCTCCTAGAAGGATTGGGCACCCCTTTTTTGGTACGTACTATGCACCCAGGCTACACACCCATGCTCAAAAATAAATACACTCAAGTATGTGCCCCAAAACGAGGGCTTTTGCTACCATCCATTCTCTCCACTAGATTCCCCTCACTGACTTGAATGTCGAAGTGTTTACGCTGGGAACACCCTTGGTGTCCTCTGATCTTCCTATTATAGTCTTGCAGGATTCTAGGCTAGATTTCTGCAAGAGTCATGTCAGCATTCAATTTGGAGACAACCTAAATAATAAATTTATTTATTTCATTTTATCCAGATATATTTGTTAAATTATTTCAAACAATACTTTACATATTTAAACTCTTATAGGGTAATTTAATCCTCTATTCTCGTTTCAGCATTTCAAACACAGCAGCATCAAACCTAGATAAATAATATTAAGTCATTTAATTCAACTTTCTCATAGAATTTTTGCTTATTTGATTTCAGCTAGTTATCAATCGTATACCGATGAACTTTGATCAAATTAAATAGACCCTTAATTCCATCTATATAACATTTTAAATATAATTAAATTATTTCATATTAAAAATCATCAAAATTAGATATTAAGTTGGTTCAAATTAAGTAAAAGTTTAGAAAAATTATATATTTATCCTAAAAATATGATATGAGTACTATTATTAAAACCGGACCAAACCACCTAGTTCACGATCCACTGGTTTAGGATTAGATTGTGAATCATTGAAGAGGCAATTCAGTTGAAGACAGTGTGGCAAAAATCCTCAAAATTGTAAGAATATTGAATCGCCTAGTTGGATTGGAAAAATTGGTTAGAGTGTGGCCCGATTCTTTATTTAAAGAAAGAACAAATAGAACTCGTTTGAATTTCATCCTTTTGGCAGTTTCCCCATGAGCAACCATAACTTTCAAGTCTATTTGGGAATTGAAGAAATTGGGGAAAAAAGGGAAAGCATGTAATTAAAATAAAGTAAGAAAACTATTGAAATAAATCAACTAATGGAGCCTTCTATTCTATTAAAGAGCTGCTAAAGATCTTGACTTGTCCCAAAACCCTAAATCAGATTTGTATAATATCTAGATTCATTGATTATTCTATCTTTTATATTTATATATGAAACTACAATTATCCAATGTCCCATATTTTAATAAAACTAATATTAAAAAATAAGCAAAATGAGTAAATATTATCAAATAAGCACAATCAAAAAATGACAAAGTTGTAGATTGTAAATATTGACAAATCAAACATGACTATAGGTATAGATTATAAGTCTTGATAAACTAAGTAAAGCTATGAGTACTAACTATGAATCTTGATAGATTGAGCGTATTAACGAAGTAAACCAAGGTGTAAGTCATGAATCTTCTATTAGACATGATTATGGGTGTAAGATATTGTTAGGGAACTCTAACACAGATACCCATTATCTAGCTAGTACCAAGCCATGTGAAATCCCAAGTCTAATAGATACCTCTTCTGACTACTACGCAGTCCTATGAATATAGGACTGTGGATATGTATTTTCCTGAAGTCCTTTAGGTATGAATCCACATCATACTCATGTACAGGCTACGTATGTATTCCGGCTACGCATCTATGCTTAGGTATAAAAAGACTAAGTATGCATTCCCTGAAGACAAGCTCTCTCTATTTCTCATAATCCTTACTAAGGTCCCTTGTTTACTTGAGCGTCGAAGTGCTTGTGCCAAGACTACCCCCGACACCCTCTGACATTTTCTCTATCTTGTAGGATCTTCACACGGGATTCTTGGATAGCGATTTAAGTGAGAGCCCAACATTGGCATCATCTATAGAAACATTCATTAAAGCAAAGCTATATCGAAGGAATAACCAGCAAACATGAATGTTTCTCTAAACCCTTCAACAGGGGACAATCCTTCTCCTATTGTTGATCAACACCCTTAAAGACTCAGTTCATCTACTTCCAGAACTAATTTGCTTCTTGAGCAACTACTGCAAGCTAACCACGCCATGATGCAATAGATGATGTAGCAATAGAGGGAGCAAAGCCAATTCTACGTTAGGATGCTTTCAACTAGTCCTCAAATCCCCCCCTAGCGATCCATACATTGCTCCTTAAATCAAAGTCAGGAATCCTACGAACCCGCAAGCCAACTTTGAGATTAGGAATGAGATTCAGAGGCTAAACCCTCTCCCGGTTCCACAAGGAGGACCCAACACCATGCCTTTTTATGAGCCGATCCCAAATAGAGCCATCAATGCAGAGATCAGAGAAGCTGCCTCCGCCATAGCTCAAGTTGGAAATCAAGCAGTTTCACTTCCGAATGAAGAAAATATTAGGAGGACCACCAATCAGCCAATCATATCCACCAATGTGGTCAAGGAGCCAGTCCAAAAACAACCAAATGGCAGAAGCATCCAGGAATCGAGGGAAGAAGAAGCACAACCACAAGTGCAAGCGAAAGCCCAAAAAATCCTGGAAGAAAGAATCAAAAGATTAGAGAGGAAAATTCCCAAAGGACTCATGAACTATGCCGAAATCATTGAGCAACTGCCCTTTGTAAAAGAAATCATGGAAGAACCTCTCACGAAAGGGTTCAAGGTACCACATGTGGATACTTACAATAGTATCACAGATCTAGGCAATCACCTCTCTAGATTTGACGGCTAGATGAATATAATGGGAGCTTCTGACACAATTAAATGTAGAGCCTTCCAATCGACTTTGCAAGGAGTCGCACTATCCTGATACCATACTTTGGAGCCCGAATCCATAAGCACATTTAAAGAATTACAAAGACACTTCCTAACCAGTCCCATCGAACAATGAAAGAAAAAATGAATTGTAGAGTTATTGATCGCAGTTCAACAAAAAGAGAGAGAAACTCTTAAAGAATATGTAGATTGGTTTAATCGGCTTACTCTCGATGTCGACAAACTAAATCAAACCATAGCAATGAAAGTGTTATAGAATGGGATCAAAAGCAAGCAAATCAAATATCATCTATATCTATAGCCACCTAAAAGCTACTAAGAACTCCTGAAGCCCTAAACAGGCACATTGATGTAGAAGAATTTATTGAAGCAAACAACTATAATAGATCCCCACAACAAGAAGGAGAATTATCCAAAAAAGTCAAAGGTCCCTCAATCAAAGAGAAAGATAGGTATAAAAATTATACTCTTCTAAACAGGTCTCGCACATATATCTCTCAAGACCACAAAGACAGGGGACACGATACTGAAGACTGCTGGCAACTCAGGAAAGAAATTGAAAATTTAATCAAAAGAAGAAGACTACAGTAATATGCAATCGATAATGGATGAGGAAGGGAAGGCGCAAGCAATAGAAGGGAAGACACCGGTAGACAGAGAGAAACAATCCCTAGAGAGCAGGGAAGAGATGCCATAACAAGAGTCAATCTTTCACTAGCTAGGACCATCAAGTAAGCCAAGTAGATTAATTTACTATAATATTTATGCTATAGTAAATTCATGATTATAATTTTTATATCCTTGAGTATTCACATTATACTTTCTTACAAAATATTACATTTTAATTGATGAAGCATTCTTTATCACAAATGTCTTTGCTCCTAAATTAAAGAAAAATTCAAGATCGAAACCTAAACCTAGAATAGGAAGAGATTCCAAAAAATCAATTGTGAAGACGAAAACTCAAACCTTTAATAAGAAGGGATTCTAGAAGCATGAAACAAAAGACCAGAACCTGAACATGAAATAGGAAGGGATTTTGGGGAACCAATTGTGAAGACCGGAACCAAAACATACAATATGAAGGGATTCCAGAAGCCTAAAATAGGAGACCAAAACCTGAACCTGAAATAGGAAGAAATTTTGAGGAACCAAATATAAAGGTCGGAACCCAAACATACAATATGAAGGGATTCCAAAAGCATAAAATAGGAGACCAGAACCTGAACCTAAAATATGAAGAAATTTTGAGGAACCAAATATGAAGGCCGGAGCCCAAACCTGCAATAGGAATGGATTCCAGAAGCATGAAATAGAAGATAGGAACCTGAACCTAAAATAGGAGGGGATTCTGAGGAACTAACCGTGAAAATTAGAACCCAAACTTGTAATAAGAAGGGATTCCAGAAGCATAAAAAAGAAGACCAAAACCTAAAATTAAGATATGAAGGGATTCTGGGGAACCAACCATGAAGACCGAAGCCCAAACCTTCACTAGGAAAGGATTCCAGAAGCATGAAACAGAATACCAAAACCTGAACCTGAAATAAAAAGGGATTCTGGGGAACCAACCATGAAGACCGAAACCCAAACCCAAACCTGCAATAAGAAGGGATTCCAGGGAACCAACTATGAAGATCGGAACCTGAACCTGCAATAGGAAGGGATTCCAAAAGAATAAAACAAAAGACTGGAACTTGAACCTGAAATAAGAAGGGATTCCGGGGAACCAACCGTGGAAGGAATTTCAAAAGCATGAAATAGAAGACAGGAACCCAAACCTGAAATAGAAAGAGATTCCGAAATATCAACAAAATCAAAACCTAAACCTGAAATAAAAAGGGATTCCAGAAGCATGAAAAAGAAAAATTGAAAGTTGAACTAACGATAGCAAGGGATTCCAAAACTGTGAAAAAGAAAAACCAAAACCTGAAATGACGATAGAAAGGGATTCTAAACTATGAAAAAGGAAAATCAGAATGTGAACCGAAGATGAGAAGGGATTCCAGAACCATGAAAAAAAACTAGAACCTGAACTAACAATAGGAAGGGATACAGAAACCATGAAAAAGATAAACTGGAACCTGACTCGACGATGTGAAGGGATTCTAGAACCGTGAAAAAAGATAAACCCGAACCTGAACCGATGATAGGAAGGGATTCCAAAACCATGAAAAAGAAACTGGAACCTGAACCAATGATGGGAAGGGATTTTAGAACCATGAAAAAGAAAAACTGAAACCTAAACTGATGATGGGAAGGGATTCCGAAACTGTGAAAAATAAAAACTGGAATCGGAACCGACGATAAGTAGGAGTTCTGGAAGCGTGAAAAAGAAAAATTGAAACATGAACCTACAATAAAAAGAGATTTCAAAAGTTCTTCACCTAGCTCCAGCTTTGGAAAAAGGGAAGTCATCCCTAAGGAAAGCAAATCCGCAAAAACTATGCATACGGATCTACAAAAGTCACATAAGCATTGATAAAAAGCGAAGCCACAAAAACCATGTATGCGGATCCACAAAAAGGAAATAGGATAGGCTCCACTCAACAACACTAGAAGTGCATATTTTCCAAAAGCCGCAAACTTGAAAGCGAAAGCGTAATCGTAGTTTTAACTCTGAGGGAGCGGAAGAACACAACGTCCCCCATCCTGAAGAAAGCAAAGGCGGAACCATCCACAACATCTCCTGTCTTTCCAAAAGCAAAGGCAAAACTGTGCCATGGTTCCAATTTCACACCAACCTCACTGAAATATTCCCTGACATTAATAAAGTATGAGTAACATGCATTAAAATATAAGAGAAGTATCAAATCACAAGTCCAAACAGAGTATACAAGTATGGCTATAGATGTAACACTTGTTTAACTTTTAGAGAAGAAAAATCCAACAAGTGCACACCTCTTTCTCTTTTATCAATCTCATTAAAAGCTCCTACTACTATTGGAGCCACCTCATCCTCTGCAATCACCTTTTCTCCCTAATGTCGTACCATGCAGGAATGAAGGGGCTGGATCCACATGATGCATTAACATTTTCCAAAGCTTTAACTCTAGGAAATGACCTTAAGTGAATCCACACAAGAAAAAACTTTTAACTCTAGGAGACGACATCAGGTGGACCCGCACAAGAAATATATATATACATATATCTCCAACAAAGCTTAACCGCTTCCACACCTCATTAAGCCGGCAGTTGCGCACTGACCAAATGGCATCCTTATGGTCTATTCGCAATAGAAGCATCTGTCATGCAGCTCATTGCATCATGATCAGGTAGCGGGCTGGATCCATTAAAATTTTTGCATGATGATTGGATGCAGAGCGAAACCGTTAGAACCATTGATACCATTATTTATATATCTTGAAACCGAGGTGTGATGAGGTATTTTGTAATACAGGTGGCTAAATGCATATGAGCCAACTCAGAGCCGGATTAGTCGGGCATCCGTCGAACATGCGCTATAGAATAGAGACAAAATTAGGAGACCTGGAAGCAAAGACAAAGGGGGAGATATCTACATCCTACTCATTACAAATCACTACGCTCCAAAAGCAATGACCCTTTGAAGTTTGAACTAAACACAGCAACATTGGTGTGCATGTGGGTAGATGGGTCCACCCTTGTAATGGTTCCATTATCGTTTTACTTATAATTCTGAAATGGCCTATGGCTAAAACAAGGAAAGGAAGAAAGGCAAACCAAGAAGACACGTTTCTCTATGTCTTCTTGGGAGGGGACTAATGTTAAAGAACTCTAACACAGATACTTGTCATCCAGCTATTACCAAGCTATGTCAGATGTCAAGTCTAATGGGCAATTCAGTGAATATAGGACTATGGATACTTTTTTTTCTAACATCCTCCTCTAAGCATGAATACACATCCTACTCACCTACATGCTACATACATATTCCGGCTATGCATCCACGCTCAGGTATAAAAAGACTAGGTATGCATCCCTAAAAATAAGCTATCTCTATTTCTCATAATCTCTACTAAGGTTCCTACTGACTTGAGTGTCGGAGTGCCCGTGCCAGGACCACCCTTAGCACCATCTGACGCTTTCTTTGTCTTGCAGGATCTTCATACAGGATTCTCAGAGAATGATTTAGGCAAGACCTCAACAGATATGAATCTTAATAGATCACACATAATTATGAGTGTAGATCTTAAATTTTAGCAAACAAGTATAACTATGTGTGCAAATTATTAAACTTAGTAGATAGATGTGATCGTGAAATGAATTGAAGTTTAGTTCATGAATCTTTGTAAATCGTGCGTGACAAATGCGCACGACAAGTGACAACTACGGTTATAGCTTGCGAGTCTTAGTAGATAACGTACAACTAGGAAAGTAAATCATAGATTTTGGTAAATTAGGCATGATCATGGAATAAATTGGTCGGGTAGGTTATAGCTTGGGTGATTGGCATGACCATATATAAAAAGGCACAATTTGGTAGTAAAATAGGTCGCGACTATTGCAATCAGGTTGTAATCTCATATGAAAACCTCTATGAACCTACTGAGTCTAACGTTAGTAGAACCGGACCAGATCGACCGGTTGAACCGGTAAGTTAACCCGAACCGATTTAGAGCCTAGTCTAAACGTGTACCATTTTCGTCTTCCTGCTTTCTTTCCATGCACTGCCTAGGGCTCCTCAAGGAGTTATGCTCCCCAACTAAGCTGGGGTTCTCGATCACATTCCGAGCTTCAATGAGCATGCCACAGTCAATGGCCCAGCTGACACTTCAGGCTAGGCAATGAAAATGGGCATTTCGTCCATCCTTCACCCTCTGTCCAACAGTATTAAATCTGCACGTTTGGCCAGAGAGAGAGGTTACAATCGTTTAGAAACGTTTTTACCATAGTTACATTGAAAATGCTTAATTTGAGTTCAAAATAATATATTTATAAAATATAATCCATTTATTATGTTTAGTATCACTTTTTAAAGTTAGGATTAATAAATTTATCAAATATTTAAGCCGACCACAAAAAAAATGAAAATTTTGACATCTGCATATTCATCCTCAAATGAGATGAGTTTTGTGGCCTATTTAAGTCATAAATTAAGATACATTTTGAGATTTTAGCCAATAATTCCTATGTTGGTATTTGGGCCACGTAACTTTTGTGCAGTCGGCGGCACATGCCATGGATGATGGAAGACTTTCCAGCCCCATAAATAGCACATGGCCCCGTTTTGCATTACTCGCTGCCTTCTTATCTCCTTCTGCTTTTCCGCCATTCTTGTTGCAAGAGTCTCACCACTTCCATCTACGATTCGCAAGCTCTAAATCTGCCCCAGCTCAGATTCAAACGTTCCTGCGGTAATGTTCTGATTTTGATTTCTATTATATGCATGTTAGATTAATCAGAATAAATAGCATTGTTGCACGTGGAGAATGCGACGTATTGGTTTTTGGGATAGTATATATCTTAAATTTCTAGCTTTTATACTTCAAGCCATAGAAAGAAGAATTATAGGTCATCTATCCAGTGTGGAGTTTGAGATGGTTAATCTACCAGTTGTCCATACTCAAGAGAAATTTATACTCTATAATACAATGTCACATTCTTGAGTTGAATTTGGGACATTTGTTACTTACGCCTTTTACTTGAAGTTGTAAATGTATCTACGTTTCTGAAATATATATAGGCAATGATTCAATGCAATCAACGATTTATTTATTTATTTTATGAAAAGTGATATTTTTATATCATCTAAACTTCTCAAAATATTATTCAGTATGCATTTATTTATGATGCCAAAAATATCTTGACGGAAAAATTATATATGCCAAAAAATAAAATCGTTTACAATTATATCAATTACATTAGTAACAATCTTGATCTTCTATATTAAAAATATTTATTAGTTTTTCATAATCTTTAAATTAGCTGTCATCACGATCACTAATAGAATAGGTATAACTATAATTTAAAAAAATAGAAGTATATTTATTAATCTTTAAAAAATATAAATATACCTGTAACTATATATTAGAGGTGCAGATATATCTGTAAATGCTCGTTTAAATTTTGATATATATTAGGAGTGATATAGATACACGCCACTAAGAGGTCTCACTGGAAAATTTTCCCATTTACTTGTATTTATATTGCTTACATGAAGATTGAAACAAAAGCATAAGAATCGCATGAAACGGGTGACAAGAGCCATCTGTGTTATGCATGATAGTTATAGTGCTATCTCAAACATATGACTTCTTTTGTTGATATTTTTGGAGTCTCTTTATTGATAAATAGTTGAAGAAATATGTTTTCATGCGAAATTTTATTCCATTTTGTCGCTCAACAGCCAAATCATTGAAGGATGTTAAAAATGGATACCTGATTTATTTCATTTTTTATTATTTCATGAAATTTGTAGATTTAAGATATAAGAAATTGGAGTAAATTGAATCTGACAACTTCAAAAGCAAGCAAATTTGCACTTTATTGATATTTTCTTGTTACTATCATGGTATTCACAAGCTTAACTTTAGTTAGATTTATTTTGCCCTATAAAAATTACAAATATTGCAACTATAGCTATGTATTAATTTAAGCTATATACTACAAAGGAAATAGCCAAATGCAGCCACTAATTTTACTGTATTTGATCAAAATTTCACTGCATCTGGTCAGATGTAGCCAAAAAAATTTATTATCAGTTAGTTGGCTGCATCTTTCTGGTCGCATCTGGTCAAATGCAACCATTTAAATTCACTACATCTACTTAAATACAGCCACTAGAAATTCCGTTGCATTTGCCTATACACAGTTACTATTCATTTCGCTACATCTACCTATACATAGTCACTATTCATTTTGCTGTATCTGCCTAAATGCAATCACTTTTCATTTCGCTGCATCTGCTGCATTTGCAATCACTGCTCATTTCGCTACATCTACCTAATTGCAATTACTGTTTATTTTGTTACATCTACCTAAATGCAGTCACTTCTCATTTCGCTGCATCTACCTATACACAGCCACGGTTTATTTCACTACATCTGTCTATACGTAGCCACTATTAATTTCGCAGTATCTGCCTAAATACAGTAATTTCTTATGCATCTATCTATAAACAGCCACTGTTCATTTCACTGCATTTGATATAATTAAGTGATTTCCTTTCATATTTGATGATTGCAATTATGATACCCATTCTTGCTATAATTAATTTCAAGTTTACAAATTCCATCTTGTCCAGGTGTGGAAGCAACGGAGTTGCCATTTCCTAAGGATGGAGATGATATAGAGCACCTCAATAAAGCATCCAGAGATTCTTGTGACAAAATAGACTTCTGCTTAATGCCAGCAGAAATTGATCGGGTGTCAGATAATCGAGTTTCTTCGAAACTGTTTGAATTTGCTCCTGTGAAATGGAATGCCCTGGCTTCAGAAGAGTGCTTACTGTCCTTGTGAACATCGTTTGACAAAGAATCTGTGGATGAAGTCTCACCCCCATCTGCATTGTTAAATCAGGTCCATTGACTGTCATGAAAATATCAAAATTCTATTTGACTACAACCATTATTTTAATGAATTGAAAAAAATTTGGGCAGCTTCAACAGAGCAGCAAAAAACAGCTTAGCTATATGAGGAGGGGGAAAAATCCTGCTTGTTGCTAATGAGGTTTATGAATGCAGTTTGACGTGTTAAACTGTTTATACAGGTGTGCTCATCATAACCAGAAAAAGAGATGCCATACTCACATGCGTGGGATTGACCATCTGCAAGCACTTTCATGCGTGTACCTATCTCGATTTTAGCTTAGTCGAAGGTCAAAATATATATTTTACCAAAATATATATCTTTTACACTCTCTTTTAGTTGATATGATATATAATCAATTTAACAAGCTCACTTTTTTATCATTATCTATATTTTAAATTATAAGATATAATTTTTCATTTAAAAAGTCTATTCAATTTATTTTAATCTTAATCATTGTCTTCTCCTTTTCTTATTTTTATATTTCAGCTTTGACTCTTCTGTTTCTTCATTATATAT
>JAYJMB010000497.1:0-17929 GCA_036873735.1 Pouteria campechiana
GACGGGCCTGCGGGACAAAACCGTGCGGGTGTGTGCCCAAAGCGGACAATAGTACACTGGAGCCCCGGGTTGTTACAGTTGGAGACAAAGGAAAGTTAAGTGTAGGTATGACAACTCAAACCCAAACTCCATTATATTCTTTTATTATCCATACTTAATCCATTTAATCATTTGTTTCGGATATAATTTCATTTGTACATGAGTAGAAAGTTAAAGTTTAGTTTAAAATAACCTAAATCAAATGAATTTATGATACAAGACTGAAAAACAATCTGAATTAGAATTTAGAGACACCTAGGAAAAATAAAACATTTGTATAAGAAGCAAATAATTTAAGTAATGAATGATTCATTCAAAATGATGAAGTGTATTTTATTTTGCTGAGCAGTCTAGATTCTTAAATGCATACTATTTCATGATAAAAAGGAATTGCAGTATTTAAGTTGCTACACAAAGCTCACATCTAATTGATTTTGCTAATGAAAGATAAAGTGCAAGAATCTCTCAAGTGTATGCAGGAAAGCTTGAAATGAACACATGGAAGAAGGAGAATGATGAGAAATCAAAATCATCTTCACAATCTACAAACTTCAAGCTGAAGAGAGAAAATCAATCATTGAAATGAAAATTCAAAATGGACATTGATGAGTGAATTGCAGTTACTTATATTTTATATGTTCAGGCTTAATTCCATGCAATCTTTAAGTAGTTTGATGCTAATTTCACATATTTCTATTGTGTGTTTAGGTTATTGGAAGAGTGGAGAAAAGGAGAGAAAATAAGCAAATATGGAGCAACAAAGCAGTGATGGAAGGCAAATGAAGCAGCAAAGGAAAGGAGTTGAAGCGGTAAGGAGGCTGGATGGTCAGCTTGTTGGCATCGCCAGCGTCAGCAGCTGATCAAACTGAAGATTAATTATTTTTGTTAATATTATTTTATCATGCAAAAAATTTACATTTTTAAGCCTTTTTAGAAGTTTTTAGGATTCCTGGAAAGAGGAGTCTAGGGTTTTTCTTGGAGGTTACTCAAACGAATTTTGGAGGAAAAAAGAAGGAGATTCGAGAAGAGCAAAAGGAATCTAGAAGGCTAATTGCAGTATGATGTTCTTCATGAAGGTAGTATCTTTTATTTTCTTAGTGAACTAATTCTATCTTTCTAGGGTAAAGTTGTAGCCCTTTTTTATGAACCTTGTTATTTTTTATTATTGATTATTTAATGCAATTCTATGTTTTTATTCATGGGTTTTATTCTAATCTTTTGCTTTGTGTGATTACTTGATCACCAGTTTCATAAATCTTATTGATTGTCTATAAATGGTTAAGGTGCACACCTAACACACAACCATGAGCTTCCTTGAATGAGAAAAGTAGAAGGTTAAGGTGCACACCTAACTCACAACCATTCTACTTGGTTCATAGTTCTTGATTGTAATGAGTTTTCACCTCAATTATGCTACACACCATAGGTACTTGGAATGAGTTAAAGCACTTGATTTAAACCCGCATACCAAATGGCAAAAATCATATCATAGAAAGAATGAACCCAAGCAAGCATTGAATCAAATATCCAAATGGCAAGGGGAGTCATGAAGTGGTGAAATTTGAACTCTAGACCTTTGCCACTTGAGATTCATCCTAAAATCATTTTATAGCTCTAGATTTCTAATTATCTCTTTAGTTTATTATTCTTATTAGTTCAAACCAACAATCCATCTTTTTTAAGTTAGTTTTAGTTAGTAATTTAATTTAATTAAATCAGTTTGCCATTCTCTATGGGATCGATCATTGCTCACGCACATTGTACTACTATACAATTGTGCACTTGTGAGGTATTATAATTTAAACCATCAAGTTTTTTTCATTTTTACCAAGGAATGGTTCCAAATATTAAAATAGGTTTAGTTACAATTTTTCTTTTCTTTTCTTTTATATATATCTTTGTATAAAATTTTTGAATTTTTCTTTTTGGTTTTGTAGAGTTTGAATGAATGGAAGGAGATCACTAAATTGAACTCAAATTCTGTTAGGTGATCAAAGAGAAAAGGTAAAAGTTGAGCCTGAAAACATCCTTGAGGAAGAGGAACTTTAAGAAGAGAATCAAGAAGAAATTACAATAACAAACAACATAGTGTGACTCAACCAACTGAGATACCTCAACAACTTAGGAAAGAGTTTGCAAGTCTTACCATTGGCATTTCACCCTCATGTGTTGTATTGATAGATGAAGCTCGAAATATTGAAATCAAGGACATTCATTTTAATATGCTTCCATCATTTCATGGTATAGTTGTAGAAGACCCACTAACTTTCATGTGTGATTTTTATGCAACAATCCAGACTTTCCATTGCAAGGATTAACCAAAGACTAAGTAAGCATGAGATGTTTTCCCTATACCTTGAAAGATGCAGCCAAAACCTGGTTCATGACTTTAACACCTGGCTCTTTGACTACATGGGAAGCAGTTTACAATAAGTTCATAGGCAAGTTTCATTCCCATGCCAAGACTACTGAACTAAGAGGCAAGATTGCTATGTTCTCTCAGCTGGATGGAGAAGCCTTCCATGAGGCATAGGAAAGGTTCAAAGACATTTTGATTCAATGCCCTCGTCATAGATATCCATTAGAACTGCGTAATCAATTTTTCTAAGATCGAATGACACAACCATGCCAAGCCATGGTTGATAATGTTGCAGGGGGAGCCATGGGAGAGAAGATTCCAGAGGAGACATATGAGTTGTCAGAGATGCTAGGAGCCAACTCCCAATAGAAAACTATGAGAGGTAAGTCTAGAGGTTTTATGAAGTAAGTTTTAATACTGACTTATCTATGTAGATATTGGAGATGGCTAAGCAAATGAAGTCATTATGTTCAGTGGTGGCAAGCATGAAGCAACCACAGCCTACCTCAACAGAGGTTTGTTCTTTTTGTGGTATATCTGGTAACACACATAATGTTTGCCCCTCCAAGGAACACTTTGTAGGAGATACTAAGCAAGCCAATACACTAAATTTCTACAACCAACACTGACCAAGGAATGATCCATATTGGAATTCCTATAATCCGGGGTGGAGAAATCATCCGTACTTCGCTTGGAGCAATGAGCACAACCAGAATCAAGCTGGGTCTTCTTTTTTAGCCAACAAAGCCAAAGCCTATTCTAGAAGAAACCGCGCAAAATTTAATTGTGAACAATGCAAAATCAATTTTAGACTAATGATACAAGGTTTTAGCACATGGATTCAAGACTGAATAACATAAAGGCTTCTTTGAAAAAGATGGAAACACAGTTAGGTCAAGTTGCTGAAGTAGTGCAAGGACACAAACTTGGACAGTTGCCTAGTCAACCTGAGCAGGCAAAAAATCTTCTTGGTAATCAGTAAAAAAGGAATTTGTCTTGCCTAGATGTTAAATACAATGCTTCTTGGGAGGCAACCCAAGCTTTTGAGTTTTTATTCTTCCTTCAGTTAATTTGAGTTATTAGATAAAGTTGATTTGTTGTTTTAGTTGATAGGTTAGCATTAGGGTAGTTTGTTTGAGCTATATGATGAATTTTGTTTGCATTGAATAATTTGCTCTTCTGTATCACTGACGAGTTGAAAAACATTAAAACAAGGGAATTGGATGCAAAACTAGTGAAGATTTAAAGCAAGGATCACATGATGCAAGTGATAGAGTTGTGGACCAAATCAAAGTGATTCATCAAAGTCTTGAAGAAGGGAAGCAAAGTACATGTAGTCTTAAAGCCAAAACTCATCACAAGATGCCAAAAGAGATGGGAAACCAAAGTAGATAGCAAATAACACCATCGGCACCTATTTAGCACCGTTAGCTCCAAGGTAAGTTACAAAAAAAATGGTGCAAAAGGGGCGGTGCCTGACGCCACTTTTCACCACCCCCTCCAATTCGTGCCTAGCCTCTTTCCCTTCCTCTCTCCCAACCCAAAATCCCTTCTTTCCCCCTTTTCTTCTCCACACTTCAACCCTTTCTTTCCCCCATCAAACCCCTCCCATTTCACCATCAATCTTACTCTTTAAATCTCCCAAATACATCATTCCTCTTCCAAATCTCTCATTCCCAAATCTCTACTCCACCTCTTATTCTACAAGTGTTCTCCCAAGTTAGGTTCTCAAAGAGACTTGAGGCTTGAAGAAACCAAGGTGAAATCTACTCATTTTAACTTCAATGCATTTCTTCTTAATTATCTTTTGTTATTTCTAAAGGAAGAAGATGGTTTTATCTGATGAAAAGGTTAGTTTTCATGTTGCAGATGAGGTGTTTGATAAATTTCTTGAGAGATGGGTATGTTAATTTTAATTGAAAAATCCATTCTTTGATACCTCATTGATCCTTTCTTAATCTTTTCTGATGATTTTCAAGAAAAGAAGATGGAATTTTGTGATGGAAAGATTAGTTTTTCAAATTGCTTGTTAGGTGTTCGATGAAATGTTTGAGAGAAGGTTATGTTGATTTTCAAGGTGGAAATTGTGCTATGATGTGTGTGGATATATCTGCTTAGAGTGGTGTGATGTTTGTGAGATTGTGAAGTGAATTGTCCATATCTTGAAAGTGTTTGGAGTATGATCTATGAAGGTTCATTTTGAACTCATTGTGCATGTGCATATGCTTGGTTTTGAATCTATGATTATGGCTTGTGGGGTGAATTTCCAATTACGCTCCTAGTGTTTAATGGAATGTTTGGCTTCTACATTGTTGAATTTCCATGCCTAATGCTTCATGATTTGCTTATGAGAGTGTTGTCTTGAAAGATGCCTTGAAATTATGTTGAATGAGATGTTTGCTAGGTGTTTGTTGTAATACCTATGGAGAACGTTGCATTGAGATGAGACTTGCTTTAGTATACTCGATTGTTTGTATGGTTCTAGCATAGCGGTGAAGTGCTTTGGTGTGATTTGGGATTTGCTATCTTTTGATTATTTATCATATTGAGCTTCAAGTGTTCTCTATTTTCATGATTGGTCAGTATGCCTCCATGAAGATCTACACCTTCTGGCCAATCTAAGAGATGGAGGGCGGAGTTTGAGCTCATTTTTTTCAGTGAACATACAAGAATAGCTATACATCACCTCCATTGTAAATCATGAAGGGATATACAAGAGAGGCATTGGCAAGACATGCTATGACATCCAAAACAAGATCACCCAACAACAGTGGCAGAGATTTATGGCTCAACCTAAGCCAGCTGTGATTTCATTGGAGAGGGAATTCTACACCAATGCCAGAGTATAATATTCGGTGGATCCCAAAGAGAGGAGAATTCTTGTGAGAGGGAAGGTAGTTTCATTTGATAGGTCTTCTATCAACCATTGTTTTAGGTTGGAAGATATTGAAGCAGATGACTATACTTCATGGCTTGAGCAAGGTCCTGATTTTGATATAGTCATCGCTCATTTGGCTAGGATAGGTAGTAGATAGAAGATGCAACATGAAAGAGTAAATAGCTTTCAACAAGGTCAGTTAAGAACAATCTCACAAGCATGACACTACTTTATTTCTGCTAAATTGATGCCTTCTAACCATCTTTCAGATGTATGTTACCAAAGAAAGAGCTTTACTAAATGTTGCTATCATGACACAATTGTCTATTGATGTGGAAAGGGTGATAGAAAATCCCATTATTTCTTTTCTGACCGGAAGGTTGACAAGCAGCCTTGGCCATCCTTCCCTAATTTGTCAACAGTGACTCATGGCAGGTGTTCGTGTCAAATAATAAGAAGAAATCCAGCCACTTCTACCTCTTATAGATGATGCAGTTATGGAACAATTAGAATGGACTAGTGGTTCAAGCCAAAGATTGGCGCCATCATCCACCGCCCCAGGTTCTTCCCTACAGAGATGGTCAAGGCATTCCCAGAGTAGTACACCCTAACTAGCTAGTCTATAAGACCATATTTCAGACATGTGGGATTCCAATGAGCACTGGTAGCAACAAATAACATTGCAAATTAACTTCCTGATGGATCATGCTATAGCAATGCAGTCTATATTTCAAAACGACAATTTTTTTTAGGATGTAGGCTTAGTCGTCTTTCCCACTCCTCCAGTTTTTCAACCATTCCATCCACCAGCTAATAATGCTGAGTTAGATTCCTCCTCTAATGAGTAGTCTAACTTTTTTAGGGAAGTCCTTGGTTCTATTATTTTATTTTTCAAATTGAGGATAATTTTTAGTTCAAGTGTGGGGGAGTAGTTATGTGTTTTGTTTAGGTTTTGTGTTTTGTTTAGAGTGCTTTGTTTAGAGTGTGTTTGAGCTTGAGTCTATTGAGTCAGTTGTTGTGAGATTTACAATATGACCATCAAGATTTGCCTCCAAAAGAAATTTGGTGCTAATGTGTTGAAATTAATTAGATATTTCTCTCTTATTAATCACTAGCATGCTGAGTTTTTGATTCCCATTGCATATAATTTAGGAAGAAGGATAGGCATTCCTTGTGGTCTACTGATTCTTGTACAAAATTCTTCCTTCCTCATGACTGTGGAAATTTTTCATGCACATTATGTCACAATCATGCAAAGTGTATGCAAATTAGCTGACAATATTATGAATTCATTGAATCATTTTGATTGCAACAAGCATGTTAGAACTTGTTTGAATATCCCTCAAGGAGAAATCCTAAACAAAATGTTTAGTTAGAAGTGATTTAGGCATTCTTTGATTAGTTTGAGCCTTTCAAGCTAACCTAGTACACTCATGTCATTAGTATCCCTATTGAGCTTTATGAAAGAATGGCACGTGCCAGGCATGTGAAAAACCACCATTCAAATTTTCTTGTTTAACCTCATTATCCAAACCTATTTCACCTGAAAATCATGTGTACCCATTAAGAGACATATTTTATGCTTATGGTTGTTGATAGGTAAGAATGAAGCAAAGGAAGATAAGTTTGGGGTGTGAAAAATTGAGTATCCCATGATAGAGAAAGAAAAAGAGGGACAAAAGAAAAATAGGTAAAGTAAAGAATTATATTTTGAATGGGGGGATCACATCCTAGGAATTAAAAAGAAAGTTTGGGGGTGTGATTGTAATATAGCCTAGAATTATGAAAAAATAGAGAGAATCCCAACAATTGTTAAGAGAGTGAACAATCTTGTGCAAGTTTATTATGTCTCTTATTTTGTTGATCTTTGCTTCCATTTTTTATTAGCTAAACCAAAGGCCCCATTACAAGCTTAGCTAAGACCTATTGATCCAAGTGAATAAGAGTTGTCTACATTAGTGGAGAGGGATTATGAAAAGCAAGCTTATGATTTGTCTTGTGAAAATCATTAGAATCATTAGTTCACATGTTGTAAGTTGACAAGTATGCATGGAGCAAAAGAGTGACATAGCACACACATCCACAATTTTCACTTCATGAAAGGATTTATGAAGTATGAGTTTCATGTAATTATATTGGAAGTGTTTTGACTAAATTTTGAATTATGTGTACATGAGTAATTTGTCTGGTATGTGTTTGATTATTTGAGCGAGAGGGCATTTTAATTATTTCACTAGTCTGGTTGCTAATTTTTGCTTGAGGCCAAGCAAGGATTTAAGTTTGGGGTATTTGATGAGTGAATTGTTACTTATATTTTATATTTTCAGGCTTAATTCCATGCAATCTTTAAGTAGTTTGATGTCAATTTCACATATTTTTATTATGTGTTTAGGTTAATAGAAGAGTGGAGAAAAGGAGAGAAAGCAAGCAAATATGGAGCAACAAAGCAATGACAGAAGGCAAACAAAGTAGCAAAGGAAAGAAGCTTAAGTAACAAGGAGGCGGGATTATCAGCGTGTTGGCACCAAAGTGACGTAAGGCAAACAAAGCAGCAAAGGAAAGGAGCTTATGTAACAAGGAGGCGGGATGATCAGCGTGTTGGCGTCGCATGTTGATCAAATCGCAGATTAATAAATTTTTTAATATTATTTTATTATATGAAAAAGTTACATTTTTAAGCCTATTTTTAATAGTTTTTGGGATTCCTAGAAAGAGGAGTCTAGGGTTTTTCTTCGAGGCTACTCAAATGAATTTTGGAGGAGCCAAGAAGGAGATTCGAGAAGAGCAAAGGGATTCTAGAAGGCTAATTGTAGTATGATGTTCTTCATGAAGAGAGTAACTTTTATTTTCTTCACAAACTAATTCTATTATTCTAGGGTGAAGATGTAGCCCTTTTTTATGAACCTTTTTATTTAGCTTATCGATTATTTAATGCTATTCTATGTATTTATTCATGGGTTTTATTTCAATCTTTTGATTTATGTGATTGCTTGATCACTAGTTTCTTAAATCTTATTGATTGCCTATGCATGGTTAAGGCACACACCTAATACACAACCATGAGCTTCCTTGAATGAGAAAAGTAGAAGGTTAAGGTGCACACCTAACACATAACCATTCTACTTGGTTCATAGTTTTGATTGTAATGAGTTTTAACCTCATTTATGCTACACATCATAGGTAATGGGAATGAGTGAAACCATTTGATTTAAACCCACATACCAAACAATAATAATCATATCATAGAAAGAATGAATCCAAGCAAGCATTAAATCCAATATCCAAATAGCAAGGGGAGTCATTAAGTGGTGAAATCTGAACCCTAGACCTTTGCCACTTGAGATTCATGCTAAATTATTTTATAGCTCTAGATTTTTTATTATCTCTTTAGTTTATTATTCTTATTAGTTCAAACCAACAATCCATCTTTTTAAAGTTAGTTTTAGTTAGTGAATTAATTTAATTAATTCAATTTGCCATTCTCAGTGGGATTGATCCTTGCTCATGCACACTGTACTGCTATACAAATATGCACTTGCAAGGTATGATAATTTGAACCATCAGACATCATCATTTATGTGCTCAAAGGCAGAAATTGAAAAAGGAAGTAACAAAAGAGATAAGTTTGCGAAACTTGATATATATTTCATCGATAAGTACATTGAACATATGCATTTCACTTCCATGTATTCTTAATGTTCTTAAAATGTACATTTAACTGTTTTAGATTTGATTTGATTTGAATTGAATTTATTATTTTTGAACTAAATTATTCTTAAAATTTAAATTGATATTTAAAATAACTAATCCTTAATATAATTATAGTCTCAAGGCATAGTCAAGCCTATTTGGGAAACCTCATAGTTTAAGGTCTTGAATAGGCATTCCATGCCTACCCATTCCTTCCATAATCATCATTAAGGCTTAAACTCCCAAGATTGAAACAATTAACAAAATAACTTAAATCTTTGTGAATGCTTAAAAGTTATGCTCATGTTATAAATTACTACACTTTTTTCATTATTTCTACTATTAGTAACCGTAATGTTTGTAAGAATGTTTGAGCAAATACAACTTGAAATCATATAATGAGGAAATTCAAATAATACATGATAGTCAATTTCATCCTAAGTTATTTTCTGTAATTTTCATTATCTAGAGGATTTTTAGTATTTTGATCATAACATTCTCATGTGAATTCAGAATTAAGTAATTTTTGATTCCTTAGATAGATAATTTAAAGGGATATGACTTTTATATTTATTACTTTTACTGAATCGGCCTCCTTCTATGAGTCACTGGGCTTCAAAGTGACACCTTTTTGATAGAGTGAAAATTCAAACTAAGTTTCAGCTACTAAAGGTAGTTGTAATCTTCTAGTTAGAAATTTCTCATAAAAAATCCAAATCATGTGATTCTTAATGCACTAAAAAGATAAGAACAAAGGCTACAACTTTGATGTTTAACATAATTTCCAAATCTAATTCTAGAACCAGAAGTTGCCTAAATATGTTAAGTTGCATTGACAAAATTCTTTTGTGATCAAATCCTACGTTGAATACTAAAATATGACTCTTGGATGATTTATTTAGTTGATAAGGTACATAAATTATAGTATCAATAGATTTACAAAAGCACATATTGAGCATATAATGTCATACAAAAGGCTTATGAATCTCTAAAGATAATTGAATGAGTATGGTCTGAGTGAGCATGAAAAGTGATATCTATTTCAGATTGCCCCACTCTATTAAAGTTCCATAATGATATGCCTTACAAGTAGAAATAAGGATGTTTCTTGCAAATTTGATCTCAAGTGAATTAAGAAGAATTTTTCATGAAGCACCCTTGGATTAAGAACTAAAATTTAATTGCTTTTGATGATCTAATGTTTAGGTTAGAAGAAATCAACATTCCTGAAGATATCTCTAAAAAGGTGCTGATTTCTAGGCATGTTAATTCAAGAAACTTGAGAAAGCCTAAGAAATGTTCAATTCACATGTATATCATATTAAGATATGCTATGTAATGAGTTGAGAAATGTTGAGCACCTTTCTTTAGAGATTTGGAGTGCTTTCACTTCATCTTCTAGTTTGTCTATAATAAGTAATAGACAAATTGTAGAGGTGCAGATGAAGCACCTTTGTCTGTTAGTTTGTGTATTGTAAGTTACAGATAACTATTGAGAGCACGGACAAGGTTTCTTCATAGCAGATGAATTGACTTCATCTATTGATTTATCTTTAGAGAGCTGTAGATGAATCTGAAAGGCTTACACAAAGATTACCTTCATAGTTATACTTCTTAGTCTACCATCTTAAGAAAGGAACATAAGAAACTTAGGTTATATAAAGCATCACCTAATGATCAAAATGATAGAAATCCTAATATGAATTAAGAAAAATTCAGTATTACCATCATAAGGAACTACAAACTAATGAAAAAATAAACACAAGAATTAGAATCATACATTATCATATCATAACTATTGAATGAATGAAATGATGTGTGATTGTCAATTTACATAATTAAAACTTGATGTTTTTATTCTTGAAAAGATGTGGCAAAGTTTCTTATACAATTTCTTTATGAAATATGACTGTTAGTTTGGTGTTCTTTATGTTTAAATGAGAATTATAATTTTGATGCATCCTTGAAATAATATATGAATTGATGTGCATGCTTTAAAACTATTTATATATCTTCAAAACTTCAATTACAATTTGAATGTTGCTCATGACATGAATCTATTCTTTATATTGCGAAAAAATAATTGTATCTCATGCTCATAGTTATGCTTTGTATAGGACCAAGATCCATATGCGGTTGTGAATTCTTTAGGAACCCAACAATATAGGGGGAGAAATATGTAAATTTGTGAGTCATAACCTTAATACAAAAGGGGGAGAGTTTGGAATAAATTTGGGAAAAAACGGAATGTCCTTTTAATGTTTATGCTTTGTGTGATTTGATATAAAAAAGGATAGCAGAACATTTTAGATGAAAGTATGGATCCCATACCATGCTCCTCATTGCATTTACCTGTCAAATTTTCTAGCTATTAAGGGGGAGACATATCCTATTCATTTCATACACCTTCTTGATGCTAACGAAAAGGAGGATAAAAATGTAGAATGACTTGTTTAAGAAATTGGGATGGCATTAGGAAGGATGTATGTCATGACTTACATGTAAGAGAAGAATAGAAGCATATGTCATGGTCTGTCTTTATCAAACTCCATAGGATTATGCATTCCAATTAGATAGAGGGAGTTCACTATTGGCTTATTAGCATGACCTTTAAATGTCACAAGTCTTCAAGTTTTGTCATCATCAAAAAGGGGCAGAATGTTGGGATTATAGTATGATTTTAATGACAACAAAACTTGTCTCAAGACTTGATCTATGCTAATGATGATTTTAGTCTAGGAAGCTGAAATGAAGACAAATATGCTTGGCATGAATAATCATTATTGCAACATTTTGAATGTAAGCATATTACATAAAATCTTTTAGAGAATGAAGAATTCATTATGATCTGTAGTGCATTAAACTTGTTTATTATATGTTGGATCATAGATATATCATGTGCTTTATAAAGTTATCACTTTAAGCTTTAATTGAAAAATACAATATGTGATTTATCCATGTTCTACAAGTTGCAAAAATCATGTGGGAATAAACATATTTTGTTAAGTGTACTTCATAGAAGATATTCTTCACATGAAAAATAAATTATGCTTAAATGATTTATCCATACTCTAAATTATGTATATTATATGTGGATAAATGTATTTTGATTTATAATAAAAAATATCAAGTTAACAATGTGGCAAAAGTGCAAAAATTTCTAAGTGTAGGTGCACTACTACAGTAATTTTTACTACAGTTGTGTTACACTAGCAGACGAAGTGGGATTGCTATAGTGACAGACGAAGTAGATTGTCTAAGTCGAAGTGGATTATCTAAATTGGAAGACAAAGTAAAGCTTCAGACAAATTGGTAGATGAAGTTTGAATTAACAAACGAACTAACAAACAAATTGTTACAGTAACCTGCTATAGTATAACAGACAAAACTTCAGGCGATCAGCAGACAAAGTAAAAGACAAAGCGGGGTGGTACTATAGTAACGCTGCTACAGTGCCACAAACACATATTTGTTTGCTACTTACTTCAAACAAAGCGGTGTAGTACTACAGTGATCTGCTATAATAACTCTGCTATAGTACCAACAAACAAATATATTCATTTGATACTTACTTTAGATGTTGCAATGAAAATTTGCTATTTTCAAATATCAAAAATTCAACACTCTACAGCAACTGTATCTTGCGATAATATTCTTCCAAGTAGTCCACCACCTATCTGGATTGTAAAAATAGATAATCTATTGAAGAAAAATGAAATGCTTGAAGGTCAAATTAGAGCAGCTAAATTTTTCAGAATTTATTATCTTTTTCCAAAACCGTAAATCAAGTCAGAGTTGCAGCATCTCTTCATTCATCAGTTACCTGAACTAGCTATTTACCTTTTTCTATGTCAAGGTCGGTACTGTAGAATGGCTCTAAGCAAATGAAAAGTAATTAAAAGGTAGCATTTTCAAATGGGAGATTATCAAAATGGTCTTCTACATTAATTTCCTTCTCATTTACCTTCATCTTTGCATTCAATGAACATCATTTTTCTCCAACACTCAGAATTTATGAAGAAGCTATTTAAGGAGACAAAGTGGAATGATATAAGGTGGTGAAGGAATACTTTTTAGATGTGCTTAACCTTATGCAAATCTTTCCACCCATGGCCAAGAGTGTAAACCTTCAGTTATCTATCCTTAAGCTTAAACCTTCATATTCTTAATAGCCATTATCTTTTTATTTTGGGAAGATCTTTTTGTATTATTGGAGTTGTAAAAGATTACATCTTCCCCTATGCTTCATTGTAACACTTTATAAAAGTGTAATAGTCTTTTGGTTAATTTAAAAATCAGAGAGTTGTTGTTGATCTCTAGAAAACTATCATATTTGTTGGTGAGCTTCAAAATTAGTGAGTTTCCTAGTGAGCTCGTGAAAACTAGAAGAGTGTTGGGAGCACCATGTTTATGGCCCCTAGAGCTAGAATCTAGAAGAGTACTAGAAGCCCTATTGTATTTCCATTATATGGGATATAGTGGAACCTAAGGCACAATGAGTGTGTATTCTTAGAAGAGTGGATGTAGGGATGGGGTTACATAATCACTATAAAAATCATGTTGTTTGTGTGTGTTTGTTTACTTAGTTTATCCTTTATTCACTTTACGATTTTATCATTCACTTTATATTACACTACACACAAGCATGAAAAGAGGAAATGTTCCAATGGGGGTTAAGCGATGAATTTTTATATACCCAATTCACCCCTCCCTTCTTGGGCTAAGCCTTACTTTGGGAACCAACACTTATGATATATTAAGAGCATTAAATATGAATTAGTTAACATTGCTTTTATAAATTGAATATTTGTGTTATATATAGGATAATTGAGCGTGGATGAGACGCTAAGGAACTGATGAGGATTGATGAATTGGTTCTTCATGAAGGTAAGTAGGCATGGTTTTATTGAATGCATTTGTTTGAATCTGGGCATATATGATTGATTAGGGATAGTGTATATCCCATGATAGTTAATAGTTAATTTTTATATTATTTTTATGAATGCATGAATGTTAGGGATAGTTAATATCCCTTGGATTGACATAAGTATTGTTTCCTTACGCTATGAGCATATGGTTATTCTTGTGTATGGGTGTCTAAATGAGTAGAATATAGAATATCCTGTTTTCAAATATGAATTGATAATTGATTCAATACGTGAATGCCTGGTTTAATGGGAAGAACATATATCCCCTTAAGTTGTATTATTTAATATTATTATGCTACATGAATGTGTGGATTGTAGTGGGGATGATGGATGGGAAGAAGGATTTTTCAAAGATTCTTTATTTTGGTGTATAAGATAGTTGAATGAGCGTTTATGTATTGATGAAATGAGAAACATTCCATGTAGATATTTTGATTGGTCTAGCCCGAGTGGCATAGTTATGAGATATCCATGCTGGTATGGCATATTTATGATATGTGTATACCATAAAGATATGATTGTTTGGTTTCGGGTGAAATATGTTATCTTTGGATTAATTATTATTTACTAATGTGCTCACTTACTAAGTTGCCTAGACTCATGCCTTTTTCTTATTTTTTTGTTAGCCGGTAGGTCAGGCAAAGATTCCCAACTTTGGGTTGGAATTGATGAGCAGAAGTTAAGGATATTTTCTTGTGGTATGATGAATTGGGGTTATAATTCCCTTTGTATTTGTATAATTGAAATTTCATAATGTATTGTATCTTATAACATTTGTGATTTTAAATGATGTATAATAAAAAGCACTGGTAATCATAGTAAATTAATTAGAATATTATGATAGAATGATATGATTTCCCCTAGGATGTATTGCCGTCATGATTCAGTTTTGATTTGGGCAGCTATGGGAATGGGTAAGTTGTGTATAGGTTTACGGTTTATGATATAAATTTATAATTATTGAGATTATTATTGTGTAAGATAAATAATTTCACAAGTATATAATCTCATATTTTAGGGTATACTTTGCCAGATTTTCTACAGAATTATAAGATGGTAGAGTCCTACATAGACCCCAATAGAGAAAAAAACTATAGGATGATCAAAATGCATAGGGTGGGGTGCAGGGAGTTACAACATTGCTAAGCAAGAAAAGAGTTGGTGGAAACTCCAACAATTTCAATAACAAAGATAAGAGGAAACAAGTTCCAATATGCTATAATTGCAATAAACCTAGGCATATGCAATATGACTACCCGGATCTGGACAAGAAGTTGAGAGAATAAAAAAAAAGTACAACTCCTACTTTAATAAGAAGAATAACAACAATAATATCAACACAATAGAGGCAACAGAAAATTTGTAAAGAAGAAAAAGGAAATAGCTACTTGAGAAATGTTGGAGAACATGATGAACAAAAGTTCAATTGAGGCAGAAGAAGAACATGAGACACAAATTAGTACACTTAACCCAAAAACAAGAGACCAAGAAAAACTCTACACTGGAATAAGCTTTATAACAATCGATAAAGATGAGGTAAACTATAAAAATAACTCAATTGATCTTGAAGAAATTATAAATGAATTATACTCAGACTTCAAGGCATTAAAAATCAAACACAAAGAGACTAATAAGGAGTTGGAAAGAATGGTAAATGAATGCTCCAAACTGAAAGAGGAAAACAAGAAGCTCAAGAAAAATTAGATTTTTCAAAATGAGCTAGAACAAGTTAAGGAAGAAAATAATGCCTTAAAGAAGACCTTATAGCCACCTTATTAAAATTAAAACTAGTGAAACAAAGATGTTGGAAGAACACATGGACCCACACAGAAACAAGTCTAGGTTCCAAAACTAATAGTTGCAAATGTAAATAAAGATTAGTGACACCCAAGAGGCATTGGTACTAAAATATTTTTTCACTGACCCACGTAGACCCATGTTAAATGGGTACTAAAAATTAAAGCTTAACTCTGTTTTTGCAAGTATGATTGAGAGCCATAAAGAGCAGTACATGGTACATTGATCATGGTTGCTCAAGGCACATGACAAGGGAAAAGGAGCTGTTCATAGAGTCAAAAATAAAAAATGGAGGAACAATTATCATTAGATATAATGGAAAAGGTAGAGTTGTTGTTATTGGTAAGATTGGTCAACAACACTCTACAATTATTTCAAATATTTTATTATAGAAGAATTAAAATACAACTTACTAAATGTTAGTCAGTTCTGTAACAATGGATATAAAGCTGTGTTTGAATCCCACGGCTGCTCTCTAATAGACTCTAATGATTCTATTGTAGTCTTTGAAAAAAGACATGAAAACATGTGTTTGGTTGATTTTGTGAATGCTCCAACTTGCAAATTACTTGTATAATCCATATTTTGATGATTAATAAAATGTTAATGAAATATACATGAAAATCTTCAAGGATCATGAAAAATACAAGTGTAGCAAAGTGAGTGCAGGTCGTAGCCAATTAGCGCAATCGCCCTAGATGACTGCAATTAATACCTCAGCCGCTTACCCATATAGCTTGCAATTGTAGTTGAAGCCTTTGTGCCTCTGACCTACCGCCTACCACATTGAAGAAATGACTTCTTAGCAAACCCCTACTACTCATGGATACTGCCTAGGAGTGCAGCCAATATCGTAGTCGCCTACAATTTGTCTACCAATGGATAGCAACATGGATTTGGGAGAAACCTTGAGGATTGACCATAGTCGAAACCACAACCACCTGGCCATATCGTTTGCGAACCATAGTTGTCTGTGATGTGCCTGCTGATTGTAATGGTCAAAAAATTCAAATGTTGAATTGCATTAAATGCACATCAACCACCTCCAATGATAAAGTTTTTCAAAAGAGCTATAAAATGAGTTAAGTTGGGATGTTGAAAGATGATGATTGAAGTTGTTGCAAGGATTTATTAAGCATTAATCTTCAAATCTATTAGCAACTTAAAGATAAAGCATTCAACCTTCATAACCTTTCATTCAAGGCTTCCATCAACAACAAAAAGGGAAGAATCTTCTACCTTCAAATGTGCTATTCAAGTATATTAAAGCTTTCCCTAAGCTCTTAAAGAAATACGATCATAAAGTTGTAGCTTCTTTCTTTGTCATTTCTATTTTTGTATTCCTTGAGTTGGTATTGGAGACCAACCTCAGAAGAACAAAGGTGATTGTTGGAGTGTGTCTCATAATCAATTTGTTAGTTTGTATTACACCCCCTAGAGCTAGAATCCAAAAGAGTGAAGTGGCACTAGTTTATGCCCCCTTGAGTTGGAATCAAGAAGAGTGTAATGGCACTGGTTTTGCTCCTTCAAGCTAGAATCTAGAAGAATGCAAAAGGTACTAAATTGTATTGGTTATTTGTAACAACCTAGGCTCTAGTGGATGTATTGTCTACTTTGGCCCCTATGGCATCCTTACAAGGAACCTCCCCATCAAGCTGCATGGTTTTGTCCCACAAAAGGCACCTCCCTGATAATATCAAAGTACGCGGCAGAAGGTATTGTCCACTTTGGCCCTAAGGCATCCTTACTAGGAACCTCCCCATCGACCTCAAGGTTTTGTCCTTGAATAAGGCACACACCACTATCAAGGCACTTACTTGGTAACATCAGAGTATGCAGCAGAAGGTATTGTCCTCTTTGACCCTAGGGCATCCTTACTAGAAACCTCCCCATTGATCTCAAGGTTTTGTCCTCGAATAGGGCACACACCACTGTCAAGGCACCTCCCCGGTAACATAAAGTATGTAGCAAAAGGTATTATCCTCTTTGGCCCTAGGGCAACCTTAATAGAAACCTCACCATTGACCTCAAGGTTTTGTCCACACACGCATACACACAACGGCACAGCAACGGGACCGTCTTAACACCCATAAGCAATGGGTGCTACCTTTGCAACTAAGCCTCACATATTTAGCCCAGGACTCCCTCCCTCACCCAGGCAATGTGGCATATCACATCAACCCCTCCTCAGGGCTACCATGTCCTCATGGCACACACCCCTACAGACTATTGGGAGTC
>JAYJMB010000498.1:0-17927 GCA_036873735.1 Pouteria campechiana
ATCGACCCGGCAAAATTAGCAAAACTTTACAATAACAAAAATTTACATTTGTAAAATTTTCCAGGGCCTTACATTCTGCCACTTCAAAGAAACTAAAGTTAGTTCTTTGGTGCATCCGAAATCATTTCTCTAACACATCGACTGTTCACTCGCCACTTTGGAGGAACCAAAGAAGCTGCTTCGGAGCATCTGAAACTCATGTGAATGTTAAGTGAAGAAAAGTTAGTGATAAAGTAGTAGACTAATACCAAATTGTTGCAAAGGTGGAAATAAGACAAAATATGCTATGAAGAAAATATTTTGTGAATGTTTGAAAGTCTACAAAAGTCAACAACATAAATATTTCTCAGCCTATGAAAGCGGTAGTCAGAAATACATAATATATATGAAAAATACAAAAAGTTAAAGTTTTGAGCATTCAAAATCTTCCTTCAAAGTTCAACTCCAACGGTAACAACTTTGTCAAAGCTTTTAAAGTCTAAACCGCTTCTCAATCAAGGAGTTTGAATTTGTTATTCTTATTGCTTACTTATTCACTTAAAGTTTTTGAATTTATGTATAAATCTGCCTAAGTAAGAGGCATTAATCTATACACTTCTTTTTAGTTTTTGATAACATAAGAAAAGTGCTTAGTGTTTATGTATTGACTTACGCAAGTAGGAAACTCGCTGAAAGCATAAAATTTTGTTGGTGAGCTTTGAAAACCAACAAGTTGTAAAAGTTTCTAATTGGCTTGGAAAACCAGCATGTTGGTCGGTGAGCTTGTAGGAAAGCCAATGTATATTTGATCAGGTTGATCAAGATGTTAGTGGAATCTGAGATCAGTAGACGAAATTGACTCAGAGAAGTAGAGTAGGAACCTAGGAAGGGTCAAACCACTATAAAAATCTTGTGTTGCGTGCTGTGCAATCTATTCTATTTATTTATTCAGCACTTTGATTTTTTATTTTGGCCAAAAATTTTAACAACCTGCTGCCCCCCCTCTTGAGCTATCATTATGTAAGGGACCAACCTTTATTACTCATTTAATAGCCACTATGGTCTCGATCCATTTTCCCCAAATTCACTTTGTTCCCATTGAGAAATTTCATCAAACACTTGATGGGCAAACATAGTTTGTCATTTTCAACAATCTATAATCTATTTAACATAAATCCTTTATCAACCCATCTATTTACACTAATTGAACATCATAATAACAATTTAAATTAGTTATTTAAATCCTAAATTCATCACATAAAGTGCCTATTTATTCTACATAGTTTGATTAAGACAATTCATCACACACTTCACATCCATGATACTAGTTTTAAATTTTCAGCTATGCGCAACATGCAAAAGCTACTTCCAACCATATATATTCTTAATTTCACATAATTAACATGATATTACACCCTAGACAAGTTAATTAATCACAAAAACTCATTTTAGAAGTTGCCTACACATCAATTCACACCCAACAACTCTTCACTTGTGCATTTCATAAAATAGTATATAAGCATACTTTAGGAATGAAATTTTAGCAGCAATTACTTGTTCCTTAGCAATATTTAACATCATTTAAAATTGAATAAATCATCAATTAAGTATCACATACACTCCATTCACCACAAAAAACTCAAACACACCAAAACAACCCATCATGTCCCGCCATGTTGCTATCCACTTTGTGGACATATGGGTTCCAATCATGCCCAAACTGCACTAATCAAGCTACAATTCACTCTTAAACAATTTCCCCCATCAAATCCCTAAATAAATCATGAATTGTCTTCCCTAAAAAACCCCCTGAATAGGATACTAATCCTAGAAAACACGAAAAACGAAATGAAATGGGGGAAAGGAGTTTACCTTCGATTTCTTGTTGAAAGCAACTTGTTTCTTCAATGTTTCCACCGAAATCAGCAGCACACTAACCTTAATAGAAGTTTTCCCCTTCCTTAAACACATTCCAAGGGGTGGAAATAGAATGGATGATCTTCGTTGTTGCTTAGGTGAAATTTCCAACTGAAATCATGTTGGAAACATGTGGAGAAATGGGGTGTTGGAGGCTTGGGAGAGATGAGTTCTCTTCTTTGGTCATGAATGGAAGAGAGGAGGGGAGTATAGGTGATGGCAAAGTAGTTTTAGGGTTAATAGCTATTGTGCTCTGGCAGTGGATCTCCACTACCATGCAGTGCACAAAAATTTCATGCAATTAATACTATAATGATGCAAATTAAAATCATCCATCCTCCACTCCTGCGTACATTAAAGTATATAAAATTTTACTACCCCAAATTAAATGTCATCATATGCATAAATACCCCAATTAATCAATTAATTAAAATTTTCATTTACCTTGAATTCTAGAGTGTCACATTCCACCCTTTTTACAAAAGTTTCAACTGCGAAACTTCAGGCCTCATTCCACTCATAAGGATACTTTGCTTTCAAAGTCTTTTCAAGTTCCCATGTTGCTTCATCCTTAGTATGATTACTCCATTGGACCTTCACCAACTGAATTACCTTATTTTTGAGCTACTTTTTCTTGCTATCCAATATCAGGATCGGTTTCTCAATATACTACAAATTTTCTCCAATCTGAATATCTTCTAGTCTCAACACATGAGATGAATCCAACTAATACTTCCATAATGAAGATACATGGAAATCCTTTTGTATCTCACTCATAGATGGTGGTAATGCCACTCGGTATGCCACGTTACCAATGCATTCCGATACCTCATATGGTCCCACATACCACGGTCTTAGTTTGCCTTTAGTGCCAAAAGGCACTACACCCTTCATAGGACTTTACTTTAGAAATACCATATCTCCCACTTGGAACTCCAAATTATACCTCCTCATATCAACATAACGCTTCTAGCATGACTGAGCAACCTAAATCTTCTTTCTGATCTGTGATACCTTGTCCATTGTATCTGCAACCATCTAGGGACCAACCAATGCTCTTTCGCCAACCTCATCCCAATGTAATGGTGATCTACACTTCCAGCCATGCAATGCCTTAAATAGAGCCATCTAAATACTCAAATAATAGCTATTATTATATACAAACTCTGCTAATGCCAAATACTCAGTCCATGATCTGCCCTAATCCAGCAAACATGCCCTCAACATATCTTCTAACTACCTTTTCAGCCGCTCCATCTGACCATCTATTTGTGTATGATAAGTATGCTAACATCCAACCGAGTTCCCATAGCCTTATGTAAAGCTTTCCAGAACTTAGAAGTAAACATTGAACCATGATTTATGATATTGGACTTAGGTGCTCCATGTAGCCTCACTATCTTCTTAGAGTAAATCCAAGCATACTTCTTAGTTGTAAAGGTGGTTGTCATAAGCACAAAATGGACCAACTTAGTCAATCTATCTATAATCACCCACACACTATCGTACCCTGTTGTAGTTCATGGGAGTCTGGTGATGAAAGCTATGGTAATGTTCTCCAGCTTCTACTCAATAATCTCAATGGGCTATAATAAACCACTTGGCTTTTGTTGTTCTGCCTTCACCTTATGACAAGTCAAACATTTAGCCACACATTTGACTACATCACTATTCATGCCATTCCACCAATAATGAGTCTTCAAATCACTAGACATCTTCATACTCCCTAGGTGGATGGTGGATGGTGAATAATGGGCTTTCTCAAGTATCTTCTGTACTAATGTTCCATCCTTAGGAATCACCAATTGACTACTATATCTGAAAATACCATTTGTGCTCATCACAAAATCTAGTAGCCCACCATTTTGAGCTCTCTCTCCTATCTTCTGAAACTCCTCATCTATAGTCTCTTCCTGGGCCAGCTTGATCTCATCTATCAAGGTTGGTTGAATAGTCAATTGGCACACCTGTGCAACCTACCCTTCCAATACACATGCAAATCCAATCTCCTCAGTTCCTTAAACAATTCTTTCTTCTGAGTAATCATATAGGCCATGCTACTTTCTGACTTCTTGCACAGTGCATTAGCCACTATATTGGCTTTTTTTGGATGATAATGAATTTTTAAATCATAATCCTTCAATAATTTTAACCACCATCTTTGTCTCATATTTAACTCCTTCTATGTGAAGATGTACTTCAAGCTTATGTGGTCAGTGAAGATATCACATTTCTCACCATATAGATAATGCCTCCATATCTTCAATGCAAAAATCATTGTCGCTTACTCCAAATCATGTGTCAAATAGTTCTACTCATGCTGCCTCAACTATCTGGAAGCATATGTCATCACATTCCCATTTTGTATCAGTACACAACCAAGTCCATTCTTAGAAGCATCAATATAAACTACAAATCCCCCTTGACCTAATGGCACATCAGTACTGGCGCTTACACCAAATGTTTTTTCAATTCCTTAAAAGCTTCTTCACACTTTTCAGTCCAATCAAATTGATTCCCCTTATGGGTTAGTCTAGTCATGGGAACTACAATAGTGGAAAACCCTTCCATGAATCTCATGTAATATCCAGCCAGTCCTAAGAAACTCCTCACCTCTGTCACATTAGTTCGGTCTAGACTAGTTCACTACTATCTCTATCTCATGAGGATCTATAGAAATACCATCAACTGAAACCACATGACCTACGAATGCCACACTGTTCATAAAAAAATCACACTTCTTAAGCTTGGCATATAGGCTTTCTTCTCATAGCTACTATAATATCAACCTCACATGTTGCTCATGCTCCTCCATAGTCTTAGAGTAAATCTGGATGTCATCAATAAATACAACTACGAACTGATCTAAATAAGGTGTGAACACCTTGTTGATCAGGTCCATAAATACTGTGAGAGCATTAGTCAAGCCAAATGGCATCATTAAGAACTTGTAATGCCCATATCTTGTCTTAAAAGTAGTCTTTGATAGATCTGCAACCTTGACTCTTATATGATGATACCCTAGTTGCAAATCAATCTTAGAGAATGTCCTTACCCCTTGCAACTAATCCAATAAATCATCAATACGAGGCAACAGATACTTATTCTTGACAGTAACCTTATTTAGCTCCCTGTAATCAATGCACAACCTCAAACTATCATCCTTCTTCACAAACAATACTAGTCCCCCCTGGTGACACACTAGGGCGAATGAACCCTTTATCCATCAATTCTTACAACTACACTTTCAACTCTGCCATCTCCACTAGCTTCATATGATATAAAGCTCTCGATATCAGCCTAGCTCTAGATTGGAGATCAATACCAAATTCCACTTTTCTCTCTAGGGGTAACCTTGGCAGTTCATCTGGAAACACATCAAAAAAAATCCTGTGTAACACCCATGGATGAGGAATTTTTTTGTCAAAAAATGTATTTGGGCATTGTGAGATGATTTAAATGATAAATATATGAATTGTATTGGAAATTTGATATGAATTAAGTGAGCTTACGAGAAAAGTTGGGATGAGTTAAGTTATAGGTGTGGGGATAATTTATTAGTATGATCTTTAGTATAAATGATGAATGATTATTATGTACTTTAATGGGATTTTATTATGTTCATATGTTAATATTAAGGAAGGATTAAATACATGAGTGGCATATGAAGTGAAATTGTGTATTGAGCACAAGAGTATGTTAAGAAAATGTTGAATTTGAAAAATGGGTCCTTTGTGTCCAAATTTTGACCTACATGATTTAAAAAACTTTCTTAGCATAAAAGTTTTAGATCTTAAAATTATCTTTTCAATTAATTAATAATTATCTAATTAAGATATTGAATAAGAATGTTATGATCAATGCACCAAAACCGCTTCATATGGGTGAAAAATATCAAAAATACCAACAATTGTCACTTCATTTAAATTTTTAACATATATGGGGGTTGATTTGGAAACATTGGTTAACATAAAAGTTCTAGATCTTGAAGTTATCTTTCTAAATCCTTAACAATCCTATCATTTGGACTTTTAAGGGAGAGATATGTTTAATTTAGTGAGACAATCTCCAACATCAAGAAAGAGGCCGTGGCGCCATATTAAAATGAGAGACGGTATGTGTCTAGCGAATTCCATGTCGCAGCAAGAAATTTGATGTCATAGCGTCAATTTATATGCAAAGTCCTTCAGCCAAATTTTTAAGATTGTTTTCCATCCCATTTGCGCCATTTTCCATCCCGTTCTTCTTCCCCAAGGTTGTAGCCTTGCCCTAAACCCGTTATGCCCCATTTCTTGCCTATTTTTCTAGAAATCAAAGGGATTTAGATGAGTAATCACTCAAGCATTCCTTCTAGCTTGGGTTTTTGAAGATTGGATAGTAGAAAGAGAAAGAAGAGGTTACGTTACTACAACCCCATGGAGGGTTTAGGGGATATGGAGTTGGATTCACGTGCTAGGGAGGAAGCCAAACGTGAATAGAAAGGTAAGCTTCATTTTCTCATTTGAATTGATGGTGTGGCATGATTAGGGTTTCATGTACAGTAACTATTTAGGGAAGATAATGGATTCTATTGTTAAAACCATGGGGAAAATGATTAATCCATGCATAATGATGTTTTGGAATAAAATTGGGCATCAGAATTATGATTTTACTCTGTTAGGGTTTGAAGTAAATAGTGAACAATGATGTGAGGGTGAAATTGAGTTGAAATTGTTAAGGGTTTCATGGGATTAATTACATGATTACAACATGTTTAGAAATTAATTGAATCAAAGAAATCATGGTTTATGCTAAATTAAGGGTTCTATGAATAGTGAAAATTGGGAAAAATACATGATTTATGTGTGATTACCATGAAAGGAAGTTTTAATTAGTAATTGATAACATTTTAAGGCTATTAAGTCATGAGAAATGCAATTTTTGGTTGTGATCCATAACGTATGTGGAAATTGGAAAAGGATTTTAGCATATGGACTATGTAAGCCATGAATTAAATGGATTAAAGGCTTAAATTGAATGGTTCTTAGGGATAACTGAATGTTAATCATTTTGTATGATAAGCATGTAATGTTGGGAAAGAGATCTCTTTAAGACACCTCATTGAAATGAGAGATTAACTTGTTAATTGCAATTTGGGGTAGTGATTTAGGATGAAAAGTCTTCATGAGACACATGGTATAGTTAAGTGATTTCGCTATAATTGTAAATGGGCCATTTAATGAGCATTAAACAAGTAATTGATGTGTTAAATGATGGTTATGGAATATGGGATCCTAAGCTAAAATCGACCCTTGCATTGCATACTATATTTCTATACGTCTATACACTTGCGAGGAATTATAATTTGAACCATCAAGATTTTAGCATCATTGCTAGGGAATTAGTTCCAAATTGATTTAATTAAGATTAGTTACATTCTTTCTTTTTGTTTTTATGTATAATTGTATATAAGATTATTCTTAATTGTTTCTTTCTTTTCATTGCAGTATTGTGAATGCACAGAAGGAGATCTCTGAATCCTACTCTATTTCCATTAAACAATCATGCTAACAAAGTGAAAATTGAAATAGAGATTTTAAGCAAAGGAGAAAAAGAACACATTGCTGATAACATAGAAAATTGAGTGGCTCAACAAGCGAAACAGGCTCAACAATTAATGAAAGAGTTTGCATGATAGGGATTTCATCTTCATGCATTGTGTTAGATGAGGATACTATAAATTATGACTTGAAACATATTCACTTTCACATGCTTCCATCTTTTCATGGGATAGCTTCAGAGGATCCATTGACTTTCATGCATGATTTCTATGCAACCATCCAAACATTTTCAATGCAGGGGCTAACGAAATAGAAGATTAGTTATGTATGAGATGTTTTCCATATAGTCTGAAAGATGCAGCCAAGACATGGTTCATGACAATAGCTCCTAGCTCATTAATAACATGGGGAGTAGTTTATAATAAGTTCATTGAAAAATTCTACTCTCATGCTAAAACTATTGAATTGAGAAGCCAAATAGCTACTTTCTATCAATTGGATGGTGAAGCTTTCCATGAGGCATGGAAAAGGTTTAAAGCAATTTTGGTTCAATGCCCTCATCATAGATTTCCACTTGAGTTGTTTAACCATTTTTTCTATGATGGACTGACATAACCATGTGAAGCTATGTTTGACAATGCTGCAAGTGGAGCCAATGGGAGAAAAGACTTCGGAAGAAACTTATGAGCTATATGAGATGTTGGGAGCAAATTCTCATAGAAAATTATAAGAGGTAGATCCAGGGGACTTTATGAAGTAAATTATAATTTTGATCTATTAATGCAGATGGTAGAGATGGCTAAGCAGATAAGGATAATGTGCTCTATGATGGTGCATTTGAAGCAACCACAGCCTGCTCCAGCAGAGGTTTGTTCTCTTTGTGGTAATTCAGGACATTCACCTAATGTTTGTCCTTCAAATGAACATTTTGCAGGTGATGCTGAGCAAGCTAATGTAATAAACTTCTATAACCAGAGGCCACGGAATGACTCTTACTCAAACACTTACAATCCTGGTTGGAGAAATCATACTAATTTCACTTGCAATAATGAATGAAATAAAAATCAAACTGGAACTTAGTTTTAATGTCAACCGAAGAAGTTTATGCTTGAAGAAATCATGCAGAGTTTCACTCAAGAACCACAAACCTAGTTCTAGAATAATGCAACCAAATTCCAAAATATTGATTCTAGGTTCCATAACATGGAGGCATCCATGAAAAAGATGGAACTCAGTTAGGACAAATTGCAGATGCAATATAGAGCCACACACCTGGGAAGTTGCCTAGACAACCAGAGCAAGAAAAAACAATAACAACACTAAGGAGTGGAAATATAATTGATAATAAGGTTGGAGAAGACACTAATAGTTCAATTATTTCTGCAGGAATGGAGAAAGGTAAGAAAAATACTAAGGAGGAAGGGCATCCAAAGAAAGCATTATTTCGAGTAGTTGACCCTCATATCAACTATAAAGCACCCCCACCATATGATCCTCCTGTCCCATTTCTAGGAAGGCTGAACTAGAGTAAATTTGATAAATTATTTTCTGACATTTATGACATCATTTCCAAAGTTAATGTCAATCTGCCTTTGCTTAATATGATAAAGAATATGCCTGCTTATGCTAAATTTCTGAAAGAACTAAACATAAGGAAGTGTAAGTATGAGCCACATGAGAAAGTTCTAGTTTTAGATGCAGCCATTATTGTATTATAGACAAACCTTCCCCCAAAACTCAAGGATACAAGTAGTTTCAATATCTCAATCATTGTTGGAGGGACAAACAAGGTAAAGACAATGCTAGACTTAGGTGTAAGCATTAATTTGATGCCTTATTCTATTTATATACAACTTGGATTGAGATTATTGAAACCCACTATAATGTTTCTACAACTTGCTGATAGATTAGTTAAATAGCTAGAGGCATTGTAGAGGACATTCTTGTGCAGATTGATAAACTAATTATTCTTGAAGATTTTGTTGTGCTTGACATGGAAAGACAAATGATACCAAGAAGAGAAGTGCCTATTCTTCTAGGATGCCCATTTAGGACAACCACTAAGACAATCATAGATGTGCAGAATGGAAAGTTAAAGATGACTGTGGAATTTTCTGTTTATAATTCTTTATCACTACCTTCTGATACAAGTGGATGTTTTCAAGTTGATGAATTTGACTTACTTATTTTATCAACTTTTGTACAAGAGAAGACAACTGATAAACTAGAACTATGGTCAATACAGATGGACTAGAGAAGGATGAAGAGGTGATGAATTTGAAAGCTGAACTTGATAGAGTAGAGCAAGTCAAAGAAGGAGAAGGTTCCAATGAAGGGTTGTCACATGTGAACCCAAAAATGGAACAACCATCTATTACATCACCCCAATTGGAATTGAAGCAATTAGCTCAAAACTTAAAGTATGTATTTTTAAGTGAAAATAATACTTTTCCAGTGATTATTGCTTCTGACTTGTCTGCTGATGAAGAAATTAAGCTAATGAATGTGTTGAAAGAGCATAAAGGAGCTATAGGGTGGACTTTAGCAGACATCAAGGGAATCAGCCCCACTATGTGCATACACAAAATTTTGCTAGAAGATGATGCAACGACATCTAGAGAAGCTCAGAGGAGACTTAACTCACATATGAAGAAAGATGTGAGAGTAGAGGTGATCAAATTGTTGGATGAGGGTATTATCTATCCAATCTCTAACAACAAATGGGTAAGTCCAGTGCATGTGGTGCCAAAGAAGTCTGGTATTTTTATTGTAAAGAATGACAATAATGAATTATTGTCAATACAAATGACTACAAGGTGGTGGATGTGCATTAACTATAAGAAATTCAATGCAACCATAAGAAAGGATCACTTTCCCCTTCCTTTTATTGATCAGATGCTTGAAAGGTTGGTAGGTCGTGCTTAATACTATTTTTTGGATGGTTTTTTAGGTTATAATCAAGTCCCAATTGCCTAGAAGACCAGGACAAAACCACTTTTACTAGCCCGTTTGGAACTTTTGCATATTGAAGGATGCCATTTGGTTTGTGCAATGCCCCTACTACTTTTCAAAGGTGCATGATGTTAATCTTTTCTGACATGATTGAAAAATTTATTAAAGTGTTTATGGATGATTTTTTTATTTTTGGAGACTCATTTGATGACTGCCTTCATAACTTAAGGTTGGTGATTAAAAGATGTATGGAAATGAATTTGACACTAAGTTGGGAAAGTGCCACTTTTAAGTAAAGTAGGAAATTATACTTGAGCATATTATTTCAAGTAAAGGTATTGAGGTAGATAAGGCAAAAATTGAATTGATTGCAAAGTTACCACCACTAATTTCAATCAAAGGAGTTAGAAGCTTTCTTGGTCATGCAAGTTTTAATCGATGGTTTATTAAATATTTTTCAAAACTTTCTAGACCGCTTTGTAACCTATTGGCTAAGGATGTAACTTTCTCTTTTGATGAGGAGTGCCTTGTAGCCTTCAATACTTTGAAAGAAAACTTGATATTAGCTCCAATTCTAGCAATTCCTAATTGATCTCTTCTTTTTGAACTCATGTGTGATGCATCAGACTTTTTTGTCAGTGTTGTCTTAGAACAAAGAGTAGATAAGTTACCTCATATTATTCATTATGCAAGTAGGACTCTTAATGAAGCACAATTGAACTATTCCACCACTGAGAAGGAATTGCTTGCTATTATGTTTGTTTTGGAAAAATTTCATTCTTACTTGATTAGTTCAAAGGTAATTATTTATTTAGATCATGTTGCACTAAGATATTTGCTAACAAAGAAAGATGCCAAACCCAGGTTGATCAGGTGAATTTTGTTATTGCAAGAGTTTGATCTGATAATCAAAAACAAGAAGGGCTATGAGAACATTATAGCAGATCATCCATCCAGATTGGTGGAAGGAACTGAATTCAAGTAAGAAAGAGGAAAGAAAAACATTGTTATCAATGAGATCTTTCCTAATGAGCAATTGTATTCTATGAAGGGGAGTGAACCTTGATATGTTGATATTGTAAATTACTTGGTTAAGAAAGTTTTAATCCTTCGTTGAATTCACAGGGAAGAAGAAAGTTGTTGTCAATGGCAAGGTATTATTTTTGGGATGACCCAATCTTGTTAAAATTATGCTCAGACCAAATCGTTAGGCGTCACATTCCAGAAGATGAGCAGTAGAGTATTCTAAGACATTGTCGTACATTTAGTTATGGAGGGCATTTTGGAGGAAAGAAAACTGCTCTCAAAGTCTTTCAATTTGGATTTTATTGGCCAACAAGTTTTAAGGACACCTATGCTTTTTATGCTATGTGTGACAGATGCCAGAGAACAAGAAACATTGGAAAGAGGGAAGAGATGCCACTTATAGGTAACCTTGTCATTTAACTTTTTGATATATAGGCCATTAATTTTATGGGTCCATTCTCACCATCTAATGGGAACTTATATATTTTGTTTGCTGTCGATTATGTGTCCAAGTGGATTGAAGCTATGGCCACTAAGACTAGTGATGCTAATGTTGCGTTGAGATTTTTGAAAGATAGGATTTTTTTTCTAGGTTTGGCACACCAAGAGCAATCATTAATGATAGGGGAACTCATTTCTGCAAAAATGCTTTTCTATCTCTATTAAAAAAGTATAACATCACTCACAAGGTTGAAACACCTTATCATCCACAAATGTCAAGGTAAGTGGAAGTCAACAACAAACAAATAAAAGCAATTTTTGAAAGGACTGCGAACACTTCAAGGAAAGACTAGGTAATGAAGTTGAATGATGCATTGTGGGCATACAGGACTGCTTTCAAGACCCCAATTGGAATAAGTCCATACAAACTTGTTTTTGAAAGGCAGGAGAGAAGAGTAAACTTCAACTTCATGAACTTGAGGAGCAGAGGAATGAGGCATATGAGAATGCCAAGATTTACAAGGACCAAACTAAGAAATATCATGATGAAGTCAGGCATATGAGAATGCCAAGATTTACAAGGACCAAACTAAGAAATATCATGATGAAGTCATTCGTAAACAATCATTGAGCCTGGAATGGATGTTTTGCTTTATGACTCACATTTGCATTTGTTTCTAGGAAAACCAAAATCATGTTGGGTTGGTCCATTCCTTGTCACACAAGCATTTCCTCATGTAGAGGTTGAATTGAAGAATCCAAAAGACAGGAGCACTTTCAAAGTTAATGGGCATCGTGTGAAGAAATACATTAGAGAGGAAGTGCTAATCCACCAACTCAGTGAAGTGTGGTAAATTGAAAATTTATAGAAGAAAGGAGTTTGTCTTGTTTAGACGTTAAATAAAGTGCTTCTTAGAAGGCAACCCAAGCTGTTTTATCTTTCATTTATTTCAATTTCTTAGACATAGTTAATAAAGATGTTAGTTGCATTAGTTTAAATAAACTTGCTTTGATTATTAAGTTGTTAGATTACATTAATATTTTTCCTATTTGCTATGCTTAATATATTGTTATTTTGTGATTGATAGGTTATTTTCATAAATAAAGGAATTGGTGAGCAAAACAAGTTAAATTCTAAGAAGGGAATGATAGATATGCATGAAGAATTGACAAAAATTATGTTGGGAGGCAGCAACATGGCTCCTCCAATGCTAGAAAATAAAAGGAGGCAAGAGGAGGTAGTGAACGGGCACCACTGATGCCAGACCATTACAAAAAAAAAAGAGACGTTGGGGGCAGCGGGGTAGCGCCACTGTCCGGTCACTTAAAACCCAACCCACGCACACCCAAACCTCATTCTCTCTCCCCTTTTCACACAAGCCTCTCCTCTCCCTCTCTCTCCTTCTCTCTGAAACCCTTCCTCACAACCCAAACCCCATTCTATCATCCCCAAAACCAAGGATTGACACCCAAAATTTTTTCTTTTCCATTTTCCTCCTTGGATTCATCTCACCCATTCCACTATTCATCTTCTTCTTCACCATTGATTTTAAGTTGGGTTGACAACTTTGTTCATATCTCTTGGAATCACATGTAATTTACTTGGTTCAACTCAATCCTTTTTCTATTGGTATTCTTGGTGAAGTGCTTTACTTTTTGTGGTAGTTTGAGAAGATTGGGAGTTAGGTTTTTGTGTATGGAGATTTGTTGACTTTGTATACATCAAGTGTTTGATGAATTGCTTGGGTTGGGTTGTGTGTGGTTTTTGTTGGGCACAAGTTGCAAGATTGTATAAGATAGGAGTGGGTGTATATTGAAGTTGAATTGGAGGAGCTATCAAGGAATTCATTGAGAAATTCCAATGTGCATGCTACATGTTTGATGAAATGCCATAGTGAAGAAAGAGACCTTTTTCTTGTGGTGTAAGCACATATTCTTGATAGTGCTTGTTGTTCTTTTAAAGTGAAGTGAAGTAGTGTGGTTTGTTCAAGAAGAAGCTTGGTAGAGTTGCTTCATTTTGATTGCCCAAGTTGTTGTGCTACTACTTTCATTATATTTGGGTTTGTCACCATGCCTCCAAGGAAATCTACTTGTGCTAAACCCTCAAAGAAGAGGTAGATAAGAGAGCCTAATCCACCACCTAAACCCATGTTCTTTAATAACCAAGCTAAATACATCTTCAAAAACTCTCTAGTGAATTGGGAAGGTATAAGAGAAATAGGCTTTGGCACAAGTTACAATGATATAGCAAATCTTATTCAAGCTTGGCATTGGATGCACTTTACAACTCAGCTAAAAGCGATAGTGGTGCCACTAGTTAGAGAGTTTTATGAGAACGCTCAAGAATAGTTCAAAAGCAAAACCGACAAAGCGTAAAGCACTTGTGCATGGAAAGATGGTCCTTTTTGACAGAGTAGCTATCAACCAAGTTTATGAGCTGGATGACATTAAAGAAGATGACTACTCAACTTGGATTGAGCAATGACTTGACTATAATGCAATCATATCTTACCTTGCTCAATCAGGCAACAAATGGAAAAATCAAAAAGATAAGGTAAAAAGTTTTCCTAGAGGGCATTTGGAGGCAACAAGGCATGAAACTATTTCATTTCAGCAAAAATGTTGCCTTCCAACCATGTGTCTGATATTATAAGGGAGCAAGCTCTTCTCAACTATGCTATAAAGACAAGGTTGTCCATTGATGTGGGTTGAGTGATCAAGTGATCCATCATCTTATTCATCACAAGGAGGCTAAGAAGTGGACTGGGACACCCTGCACTCATCTATCGATTATGTCTCATGGCTGAAGTTCCTACCATTGCTAAACAAGAGCTTCAACAACCTTTTCTGGTAATCAATGATGCAGTTATGGAAACGTTTGAGAAGACACTTTGTAAAAGTGCAAGAGCCAATCCTTCACCTTTGCCCCCCAAGCTCTCCTGATTAAAGACCCAAAAGAACCTTCCCTTGCTGATCTGCAAACATGCCTAGTGGGAGTTCAATCTTATCAAAGACAAATGATGAAGGACCAGTGAAAATTGCTCAAATATATGGTGGATCACAACAACACTCTTACTGCCATGCTCCTGAGTTGCAACATATCACCAAGTGACAACTCCATTGTCTTCCCACTCCTCCAACATTTCATGATCTACTAGAAGAATCTTTGAGTTGGGTAAAAGGTGAAAGCTTAGACAAGTGATCCATCCATTTTAGGGAAGTCCTTGTTTTTCATTGCTTTATTCTACATTGAGGACAATGTTATGTTCAAGTTTGGGGGTATTAGCATTTAATTTATGGGTGTATTTATCTAAGTTTGGGGGTTGTTGTAGTTTTTCTAGTTTATGTTTTGTGTGTCTAGTTGATTTGTCTAGTTTAGATAGTTTATGTGTTATGTTTAAATCTCTATGTTGAGTGCTTTATTTGATTAGGGTCATCATATAAAACCAATGACATGCACGTGACATTTGACAATAGTCCAAGTTAAGTTGAAAATGATAGAAATCACTATTGTCTATAATGCTTCACTTGATCTTTTATCTAATTTGCTATAGATTCCTTATACACATTAATCACATTGACTTAGCTATTTATTTTGAAATCTTTGAACGCTTAGGATGATTTTAGGAGACTAAGTATGCATTGTTCAATTTGAATTATAGAATGCATTATAGCTATGTTGAGACAAGCATTAGATGAGATAAAAGAAAAAAATATGAGAGTAAAAACCCATTGTTTATAGGGGGGATCACATCTCTATGAATAGGAAAGAAAACAAGTTTGGGAGTGTGATAGTAACACAACCCAAGTAATAGGGGGGATCACATCTCTATGAATCAGAAAGAAAACAAGTTTGGGAGTGTGATAGTGATACAGCTCACATTCGAAAATAATATATATATATATATATGAGGAATGTGATAGTAATAGAGCCCACAAAAATATCAAATGCTCATCTAAAGTAGTCTCATTGGTTTAATTTGTGAATTCTCAAGGTTGCATTGAATATGTATTGCTCAGTTGATTGAATGAATGTAATTATGAAAAGATGTAAATTGAAATGGCTACAATTTTTGCACATGCATATGGAATCTAAGGAGGAAAAGAAAAAGGCTCAGGTTAAAAATTAAAAAACATATGTGATATCTTAATAGTTCTTCTTCACTATGCCTATTTTATGGAGGTTTATGATTAATGACTGAAATCAATGTTCATTGTGTCTTTTATGAGTTTGCGTGTTTTTACTATGTGATAATTGTGGCCTTTGTGAGTTTTGTTTATTTTTATTTTGCTCAAGGATGAGCAAATAAGTAAGTTTGAGGGTATTTGATGAGTGGATTTCATTCACTTACATTACACATGTTTAAGCTTAGTTATTTGCAAATCCTTGTTTCTTCTAGATGAATTTTATACTTATTTGTTGGATTTTCTAGTTGTTTTGAATATGGAAAAGAAGAAAAAATAGAAGGAAAAGATAAAGCCCAAAGGATAGAAAAGAAGATTGATGAAAAGGAGCTAGAAATCAAGATGCAAAGGAGACATCAAGCGCTGGCGCCAAGACCCATGACCGCCACCACAGCCCGGATAGCAAGCCGGTGCCACCAACACTAGCGGCAGCCCATAATTTTTGTGGATTTTTTGCATTGCGTAGCTAGGGGTTTTCAAGGAGAAAGTTATTTTTTGGGGGTTCTTCTCACTTCCATTTTGGAGAGTTCTTTCTAAGGTTTAGAGGACAATTCTTTAGAGTTTTCTTGTGGAGAAGAACGAGAGACAACAAGTAAGAAAGAACAAGGAAAAAAGATGTTCTTCATTATGATCATCCTATCTAAGGGAGTTGTTTTGGTTTTTCTAATAAACTAATTCTCTTTTTCTAGGGTGAAGATGTGATCCTTTTTTATACTCTTTATATGGATTGTTGGTTATTAATGCTATATGATCTTGTTTCATTCATGATGTTGTTTGCAATGATTTAACTTGTTTTATTGCTTGATCACTAATATTATAAGTTAGGTTAATTATCAAAGCGTGGTTAAGGTAGACACCATATGCTAAACCATGAGCACCCTTGAATGAGAAGGATAGATGGTTAAGGTAGACACCATATGCTAAACCATACAATTTTAGTTCTTATGTTCTTGAGCTTAATGGGCTTTCACCTCAATTATGCTACACACCATAGGAAATTAGAATGAGTGAAAATACTTGATTTAAACCCGCACACCTAATGGTAATAATCTTACTTTTGAAAAAACGAACCCAAGTGAGCCATTGAATCTAACATTCCTTAACAAAGGGGTATCATCTAGTGGTGAAATCGGATCCCTAGACATTTGCATCTTGCTAATCTCCTAACATTATTTTTAGTCATTGATTTACTTGCATTCCATTAAGTTTCTGAAATTCTAAAAATATATCAAACATTATTTCATGTTTATTTAGTTATAAATATATTCTTTTTAAGGCTAGGATAGTTTTGTAACTAAAAATAATTAATTTGGTTTAACCATTCTATGTAAAATCGACTCTTGCATTGCATGCTATACTGCTATACATCCGTACGCTTATGAAGAATTATAACTTGAACCATCAATGATGGATATGAAATGTTTTTATATTGGAATGTGGAGCATGATTATGCATGTTTTGGATGGAACATGTTATGTTATTGACTATAAATTATGATTATTTTTCTATTACTTGCCTACTTACTGAGTTGCCCGAACTCACGCCTTCTTATATTAAATTTTTAGTTGGCGGGTCAAGTAATGAATCCCAAATGTTGGTTAGGGCTGATGAGCAAGATCGAAGACTCTTTCATTGTGGTATAATAATTTGTAATTGTAAATTTCATTTCGCATTTGTATGTTTACATTTAAAGGATTCAAATGATGTATAATAAGCTATACTAGCATGTCATATGTTTGATCGAGATCGGGCACAATAAATGATGAGGAAGAAATAAATGCAAATGGAACGACGTGACCAAAATTGGTCACCTTTGGAATGGACCAAAGGATTTTCCATTATTATTGATTTTTCCTCAATTGTTTACATTTTGCTATGTACATCAGA